>JAOWBE010175973.1:0-11655 GCA_028566155.1 Quercus phellos | reverse complement strand
AGATTGAATTTATTTTGGGCTTTTTGCTTTCAGTTTGCTTTGTAGAGAGGGAGATAGTGTGTGATTTTTCAGCTTCGGTATATGTAGGAAATTAAATGATTTTTACACTACCCATAGAGAAAACGAACCGTTCAGCACATCCAACAATTTTTTGTTTTTGTTTTTCCAGATGATTCTTTAATAATAAAAATTTAGGTTTTAATTAATCCTCCTATATGTTAAAGACATATATTTATTGGTTAAAATTTGGAGACTTTTTTTCATTTGGAGTCTTAGGTGATTGCATCAGTTGCATATATGCTCTCCGAGCTTAAAACACAATGACTTATGCTATAAATGTTGTCATGCCTGTGTGGTTAAAATGCCAGAAAAATGGGGGAGAAAAGTTACAGTAGGGTCTGCGTCACAGGAGGATCTGGATTTATTGGTTCTTGGCTTGTCAAAAAGCTTCTTGAGAAAGGTCATACAGTCCATACAACTCTGAGGAACCAAGGTTTGTGTGTATTAGTATATATGTCAATAATTCAACCACATGCTTTGGCATATCTTTTGTCACAACTTTTCTATACGATTGATTCTGAGTAGTAGAGAAAAAATGATAAATTCATGTAAAAATAACAAACAATCAGTCACAATCTATCATATAAAACAGTTAAGAGAAAGGGCTTGTTAAAAATTGTTGTCCTAGAATAACTCGATTATGTGTAGATGAGTAGATCTCTCATGGTCTTTTATTTAACTTACAATTGCAGGGGACACCTCCAAAGTAGATCTCCTGAAGTCCTTCCCAAATGCAGAGAACAAATTAGTGCTGTTTCAAGCTGATATTTACAATCCCACTGAGTTTGAACCTGCAATTACAGGGTGTGAATATGTTTTTCATGTGGCTACCCCACTGTTACATAACACCCAAAGCTCTCAGGTATCATGTCCATTAATTTCTAAAGCTACAGTTAGTTCTCCTATATGGCTTAGAGAATTTTGGCAATTAACAGTTTGATAATCTGAATTATATAGTACAAGGATACGGCTGAAGCGGCTGTTG
Source organism: Quercus phellos (assembly GCA_028566155.1). Lineage (NCBI taxonomy): Eukaryota > Viridiplantae > Streptophyta > Magnoliopsida > Fagales > Fagaceae > Quercus > Quercus phellos. The sequence goes on along the minus strand of JAOWBE010175973.1, from coordinate 10,610 downwards.
CAGGGGTTAGGATCATCGCTGATGCTTGTATCCGGACGAAAACCGTGAAGCGGCTCATCTACACTGCGTCTGTAATGTCCTCTTCACCTTTGACAGAAGATGGAGTCTGTTTCAAGTCTTGCATTGATGAAACCTGTTGGACACCTTTTGATGTTTCCTTCACTTATGCCAATGACTTTACAATGGTATTTTTCTCAGCAGCCCTTCGTAATTTCTCTGTAATTATGCAGTTATTAGTGGGTCTAGTATACTTTTAGTCTTGACATATTATAATTTGTTCCAAGAATTCCGCTCAATGTTAATGATTCGTTGGAAAAAATTGCAAGTGGAGCAACTACATCAGCTCTTCTAAAATATTTCGTCTATTTTACACCCAAAAAAAATTTATTTTTTCTATTTTATACTACCATTTTTACAAAACACCCACATCAATTCTTCTATTATACATTATTATATAAATAATATTTTTATGAGTTGAAGAGAGAGAAAGAGAGAGTAAGTGGAAGAGAGAATGTGAGGGAGAGAAATAATACTAAAATAATGTATAGAATAGTTACAGTAACTATGCATATATGCATAATTACTATAGTACTTGTGCATTTATGCACAATTTTACAACCACTAATGTTGGGTTTTTTTGGGGTCAAAATTTGTAAAATAAGCTACTTTTTGTATTTATCAAGACTTTGCAAGAGCTAATGTGGTTCAATATTAAACATTATAGCGGGCATGGGTTGTGTGGGTTGTTTAGTATTAAATATTATTTTATTACTTTATTTTTGTGTTTATTCATTGTGGAATATGGGTTTTCCAGTATTAAATTGGACATGTTTGTTCATGTTACACCTTTTATGAAATATTGCAAGTTTGTCTATAAATTATGAGTCACTCATTTTATTTCAATTTTTTTTTTTCAAGCAATATATTTTCATACATAGTTAAAGAAAGAGAAAGAGAGTTTCATTTGTTACGTATTTAGATTTCTACGCTTGTTATATGAGGGGTAAAATCTGTCTTAAGGAGATAGTGTCATCATTGGCGTTGATCAAATTCGCATTTTGCATTCATTTGAACTGTGTATATTTAATTATTTTTAGTTATTTTTGTGTTTATATATATTTGTTTGGTTTGTTGTTCTTGTATAGAGAATTACAAGAGTAAATTATTTGTGAAATATATCTGACATGATTTATTATGTTAATGATATATTTAGATAATCTACATGAATAATAATTACAATCATCTAGAGTTCTTAAAATAACTCTACATAAGATTTCAAGAATCTTATTGTAGGGTCATAAATTGCAACCCAAACACAAAAGAACTGGGTTATAAGCCCAATGAGTCCAATACAATAAATTTGTAAGAGAATTGATGAAAAAACTAGGCTTTTAATGGGTTGTCTAACGGTTAATCAAGATTTCAAACGTGTCTGATCAGGAAAGGATACATAATTCTGGATGAAGAATACATCCGAGGAGTGAGTTTTATGATAAAATTGTTATTTCTGGAAATTAGTTCTTCACTGTTCTACAGTAATTCTCTTCTTAATATTTTTCTTTTGGCTAATATCCTCATTTTCCTTCCTTTTCTTATGGAGGGTTTCTCACGTTATATAGTCTCCTCCAAGCCATTTTTATCGTCCACTTGTTTATCATCCAACCTTGCACTCCAGTATCTATCCCATTGAGCAGCTTTTTTGGCTTTCTGTGAGCGGTAGTGGTTGAAAACACTGTTCAGAGGTCTTCTCCACATTAATGCAGTCAGGAAAGCTGCTGCAGTGCATTTAATGCGGTGGTAGCAGCTTTTCCCTAAGATATTTCTATATCTTTATCACCTCCTTATGCACCTGAAGTCTCTCTTCATTGCTAGAATCTCCTGGAAGATTACCCAAGTCAACCAAATGTCTACTTGACTGACATTCGTCAGGTCCGAGGAGGCTAACCCTTTCGGACTACTGCCTTCTACTCTTTCCTTACACGACCATTTGCTCTGAGGCTTTTCAAGTCATTTGCTCTTTCTCGGACGCATTCCCATTAGTAAATGGAGCTTAAGGCCCAATATAAAAGTTCAAGTTTTTGCCCCCAAAATAGCTCCTCAAAATTTTAATTTTTCTCTCTTACTCGAGGAGAAAAAATATAATTTTGACTTGCCAATTTAATCGTAGTTAAAACCGCAAAGACATTCAAACTTACACACGTGGAGGGGTCATTCTAGTCATTTCACTATTGTTTTTTATGCTTCGGAACTCGCGAGACGTCATTAAGTATTTTGGGCGACGTTATGCTCCTGGTATCCAACAGTGGGGTTTTGATCCAACGGTCCGGATTTCTCTTCAAGATTTGGGCGGGATAAAATACCCCTCATTTTTAGTCTCTTATATAAAGGCTCACGAATATCATTTTCTCTTTTCTTCATCACAGTTCAGAATCTTCAGAGCATTCAAACCTCCAAACTCACCAACCATCAGATCGTTCGTCACACTTTCAAAAAGTCTTCAAAGATCTTCAAGAACTTTGAAGATCAGTTCCTGCTTTAGTCTACGTAAGTTTTTACTTCGAATCTCTCTTTAACTCCTCAAACAACCTCCTCGGCCCGTCATTTTCTCTTTTACTAATTCGGAATGGGTAGGTTTGAGCGTTTAGTGAAGAACCCTATCTTGATAGAACTGTTCAAAGAAAAATATCACATACCCCATGAGGTATCAATACAATACTGTTCCCCAGAAGGATTAGCATTTGACCGAGAGGTGGGAGAAGTCACAATCCCAATGATCGCCTTTATAGAAAGAGGAATGACTATCCCCATGGGTAGGATTACGAGAGACTATTTACGTGCCCATAGGCTTTGCCCCCAACAGTGTGCATCTAACTTTTTTAGAATTTTAGGAGCAATTGACGCTCTAGACCGACACTTAAAATTAGGGCTAACTTGGTTCAATGTAGCCCATCTATATGAAGGCCACCAACAAACAGGGTTGGGGTTTTACCTTAAATCTCGATCTGATGCTGTCAAGCTCATCTTGTGTCTCCCTAAGTCTAACAAAGGGATGAAGGATGACTACCTGATCGTATCAAGCCCTTGGCATGACTGTCTTCCCTATCCAACCCCAACTTGGAGAGCTAGGTGGGGTACCTTAGATTTAGGTTTTCTAACATTAGATTTAAGTTATTTGTCCTCGACCTTGGTTTGTCGTACCAAAAAGACTCGTTTTTCCTTTTATCATCATTTTTTTTACACTGAACTTTGGGTTTCTAACTGTTTGATTCTTTTATTTAATAGATAAAACACAAACAAACCCTCGGCTCAGCTTAATCAACTTACCCGCGCTCAACTATTTGCTAAGGTCTCAAATTTTCGTGAACGACGACGGACAATTTTGAGCCGCTCACCAATTCTAGACTATGAACCCATCTCAAGAACTTTCCTAGACGTCGACAACTCTATCAGGGCAAATGACTATCATTTAGCTCGTATAGACGTGTCTCGGCCAGGCTTTTTAGCTCCACAGGACCTTCCATTAGTTAATCATCTCATTCCGCAAGGAATTCCTTTGGCCGCCCAGCCACTTCAGCAAGTGCCACTTGCACAAGCTGTAGTCGAGGAAGGAGCTGCATCTTCCTCTTCTCTTGAGGAAGAAATTGACAAGTTCCGATTTGAGGAGGAAGCCATTGTTATATCTGAGGCCAAGGAAGAAGCGAACGAGTACTCGTACTTTCAGATTTCTGCCCCGATAATAACTTACGTGGGTGACTCTTCGGATAACGAGGAAGAAGAGATGGCCCCCAAGACTGGCTTAAGCTTGAGGGAACTCATGAAGGGAAGGAACAAGGCACCTTCTCCTTAAGAAAAAAAGCAAGTCCAAGCCTCTAGTGAATCCTTCTCCTCCTTCTCAGCTTCCTGCTGACCTCAGGCTAAAGTCCAATCCTGATCTGAGGAGGAAGAGATACACAGAGGCTCCTGAGGAAGGTGAGATAGGCCCTTCCAAAGGAAGCAAACAACAGAGGCAATCACAGACCAAAAAAGCAAGAGGTTCGGCTCCGTTGATAGCCGAAAAGAGTTTCCTATGGCTCAAGTGCGCCGTCCAACCCGCATTTGGTCTCCTAAGTTGGAGGTGGACGGTGCACCCATTGCCTGGGATGCCTCCCTCAAGCATTACCGTGGGGGGGCACACAGGTCATGTTGCCGAGGCCCTAAAGCAACCCCTCCTCCTTCCAAAAGACATGGAGGCCTACAGGAGCTTCACTCACTTGGAGCTCTTTCTATCCCTTAAGAGGGATCTAGCTATGGTAAGTTATTTTCGCAAGTTTTTCTTGTATTTTATACTAAAGGTAAATTTTTTTTTTTTTTTTTTTAGGTTACACAACAAGTTTTTGTGGCCAAGGAATGGGTGAAGAACGCTCGTAGCGAGGCCAGGGCATCCTTTGATGCTCGATCCAAGGTTGAGGTAAAGCTAGGCACCCTAAAAGAAAACCATTCTAAGATGGCCAAGCAGCTAAAAGAAGCTGTTAGCGCGAGAGACAATGCTGAGGCGGGCTTAAAGACCACTGAAAAGCAGTTTAAAAATATCCGTAAGCAGTTGCACTACACTGAAATAAACATGGCCACAGAAAAGCAATTGGTGACGGTACTTCGCGAAGAACTTCGAAAAGCCAGGGAGGCTACCCAACTACTTAAAGAGGCAGCCGAGGCCGAGAAGCAAGCTGCTTATACACTTGGGATGCAGGGGACTCAAGCCAGGCTTACAGAGGAATTCTCCGCTATAGCTAGGGACTACTGCGATATCTCTTACGGTAAAGCCCTTGATGCTACAAAGGTTCCTGCTAACTCTGGTTTGAGGCGACCTGAGAGCATCTACTACAACCCAGAGATTCGCGAGCTCTCAGATCCTAGCTCCTCTCTCCCCGAACAAGCCGCCCAAGTGTCTGAGTTGCCAAAGGTGGACCAAGTCCCTCATGTTCCTCTGGAAGTTTCAATAGACTCCCACCAAGATACTGGCAAAGGAAAGGAGGCTGAAATTCTCAAGTGCAAGGATAAAGGCAAGGACAAAAAGAAGAATTCTTCCAACCCCGCCGAGAAGGTCTCAGACACTGCTATCTCTAAACCTGAACAAGTTGCTGACCTAGGGGCTCCGAAGATGAAAGCTTAGGCTAGGGGTTTTGAGCTTTAATAGTATAAACGTATTCCAATCATTTGATCTAAGGATTTTAGGCATGATTGAGTCTCAAGTTTTAAACTTTTATGAAGACTTGGAATGAGTGTTAACTAACCCAAATCATCTAGTCCAAGGACTCCAAGCATGATTGAATTTAAGTTTAAACACTTAAAAGAACTGCTAACGAGTGTTAACTAACCCAAATCATCTGGTCTGAGGACTCCAGACATTATTGAATTTAAGTTTAAACACTTAAAAGAACTACGAACGTATGTTAACCAACCCGAATCATCTGGTCCGAGGACTCTAGACATGATTGGGTTTAAGTTTAAACACTTAAAAGAACTGCGAACGAGTGTTAACCAACCCGAATCATCTGGTCCGAGAACTCCAGGCATGATTGGGTTTAAGTTTAAACACTTAGAAAAACTGCGAACGAGTGTTAACCAACCCGAATCATTTGGTCCGAGGACTCCAGGTATGATTGGGTTTAGGTTTAAACACTTAAAAGGACTGCGAATGAGTGTTAACCAACCCGAATCATCTGGTATGAGGACTCCAAGCATGATTGGGTTTAGGTTTAAATACTTAAAAGGACTAAAAGATGAACAATATAAACACTTTATATGAAGAACGCATAAATTGATCATGAAAATATTGCAAACAAGTGTTAACCAACCTAAATCATCTGATCCGAGGACTCTATGCATGATTGGGTTTAGGTTTAAACACTTAAAAGGACTAAAAGATGAATAGTATAAACACTTTATATGAAGAACGTATAAATTGATCATGAAAATACTGCAAACGAATGTTAACCAACCTAAATCATCTGGTCCGAGGACTTCAGGCATGATTGGGTTTAGGTTTAAACACTTAAAATGACTAAAAGATTAACAGTATAAACACTTTATATAAAGAACGCATAAATTGATCATGAAAATACTTTTTAATAGTAATACCCCTTTAAGTTGTTTACATTCCAAGGACATGGTATCACATATTCGTCCAGATCTTCTAAAAAATATGCTCAAATGCCAGCTTTTGAGGTGATACGATAAAGTCCTTCCCAATTTGGCCCTAACTTTCCCCAAGCTGGATTCTTTGCAGCGCCCACAACTTTACGTAACACCAAGTCACTAGGAGTTAAAGGTCCTAGCTTTACGTTGGCATCGTAACCTTGCTTCAGTTTCTGCTGATAATAAGCCAACTAGACCACATCGCATTTTCTCTCTTCTCTTCGATCAAGTCCAAACTTTTTGTAGTTGCTCATCATTATCCCTCGGGTTGAATGAACTGGTTCTTGACGTTGGGAAACCAGTTTCCAAAAGGATGACAGCCTTAACTCCATAAGTCATTGGAAAAGGCATCTCTCCAATAGGCCTACGAGGCGTGGTTCTATACGTCCAAAGTATATGTGGTAGTTCCTCCACCCATTTGCCTTTTGCATCATCTAGTCTTTTCTTCAGCTCACTTACTATAACTTTATTTACATTTTCTGCATGCCCCTTCCCTTGGGGATAAGCAGGAGTGGAATACCTATTAGTAATCCTCAACTCGCCACAATATCTTCTAAACATCTTGCTGTCGAACTGAAGGCTGTTGTCCGAGATGACCACATGAGGAACTCCAAATCGAGTGACAATGTTCTTTCAAACGAATCTTTTCGCATCCACATCCCTAATGTTGGCTAGGGATTCCACTTCAACCCACTTAGTAAAATAATCTTTGCCAACCAGGAGATATTTCTTATTTCCCACTGCTTTGGAAAATGGTCCCACAATGTCCAAACCCCACTAAGCAAACGGCCAAGGACTAGATAGCGGATTAAGGATTCCCCCGGTTGGTGTATGCTCGGAGCAAACTGTTGGCACTGATCACACTTTCTAACGTATTCCAGAGTCTCTCTCTGTATATTTGGCCACCAATAACCTTGGATAATAGCCCTTGTGCTAAGGACCTGCCTCCAGTATGGCTTCCATATATTCCTTCATGCAACTCTTCTAGAAGTGATTCGGTCAACTCAGGATAGACACATAATAAATAAGGTCCTGAAAATGAACGTTTATGGTCCTTGGATAACCAATAACTAGTAGCCTTCCTTCGTACCTTGTCAACTTCTATTCTTTCCTCAAGCAAAACGTCCTCTTTCAAGAATCGTATGATGGAGTCCATCCAACTCGGCTCTGCTCTAATTTGATGGATTTGAGCCGTCTCTCTTGTCTCTGTGGGTTTGTATAAGTCCTCAACGAGAATTACTCGAGGCAAATCTTGTACCGAGGAGGTTGCAAGCATAGCTGAAGAGTCAACGTGTGCATTACCACTTCTAAGGACATGTAACAAGTCAAAGGAATCAAACTTTAACTGTAGACATTTAACTTGACTCAAATATCCCTGTATCCTTTCATCTTTTGCCTCGAATTCCCCTCTTACTTGACCAACGACAAGCCTTGAGTATGAGAAGAGTTTTATGGACTTTCCCTCTATTCTTTGAACCATAGCTATTCCTACCAACAGAACTTCGTACTCGGCCTCATTATTTGTGGCTGAAAAATCCAATCTCAAAGATTTTTCAATGATAATCTTCTCAAAGGACATCAATATTAATTCAGCCCCTAAACCCTTCTGATTTGATGCTCCATCTACATATACTTCCCAAGTCGGAAGGCGATATTGGGAAATCGTACCAACCAATTTTTCATCCATGTTTCCAACCGATGATAATTCTTCTATTTCGGGTTTGGTGAATTCAGCCACCAAATCTGCGAGAACTTGTCCTTTTATGGAGGTATAAGGCATGTATTTAATATCAAAAGCCCCTAGAATTGTACCTCACTTGGCTATTCTTCCTGTGTAATCGGCACTTCGGAGTATGGTTTTAAGCGAAAGTTGGGTAAGAACAACAACTGTATGTGTTTGGAAGTAATGGGGTAGCTTACGTGTGCCAAGCACTACTGTTAGGATAGCTTTCTCCAATGGTAGATAACACACTTCGGTTTCATGCAATGACTTACATAGTAAACCGGTCGTTATACGCCACTATCAACTCGTATCAATACCAAACTTACAGCATATGGGGCCACAACAATATAAGCAAAAAGGACTTCATCTGGCTTAAGACTAGACATGATCGGTGGCCAAGCTAGATAATCTTTGAGTTGCTGGAATGCTATGGCACATTCTTCCGTCCACTCAAAACCTTTCCATTTGTTGATCAACAGGAAGAAAGGTCTGCACCTATCTGCTGACCGAGATATGAATCTGTTCAAAACGGCGGCCATTCTGGTTAGTTTCTGCACTTCCTTGGGATTCTGAGGAGACCATAAGTTGTTAATAGCTTTAATCTGGTCAAGGTTAACTTCAATTCCTTTATGAGTGACCATGTAACCCAAGAATTTGCTTAACCCTACACCGAATGAAACTTGGAAGCATTTAAACGCAATTTGTAGTTTCTAAGAATTTCAAAAATAGTTCGAAGGTCTCCCAGGTGCTCCGAAACCATTTTGCTTTTCACCACCATATCATCTATATAAATCTCGATATTTTTCCCCAATAGCAACTCAAACTTCCTTGTCATCATTCTCTGATAAGTGGATCCTGCGTTCTTTAACCTGAATGGCATTACTTTGTAGTGGTAGTTCCTAATAGGAGTAACAAAAACCGTCTTCTCTTGATCATCCAAGGCTAAAGGTATCTGATGATAACCCTGGAAGGCATCCAAGAAACTCATCCGATGATGGCTGACAGTAACATCTACCAGCTGGTCTATCTTGGGCATAGGAAATGGATCCTTGGGGCAAGCCTTATTTAAGTCTGTGAAATCAACGCACACTCGCCACTTCCCACTTTTTTTCTTCACCACCACAGTATTTGCTAACCATTCAGGATAGAAAACTTCTTTGATAGCCCCGGCCTGCTTAAGTCTAGTCACCTCCTCTCGGATTGCCTCGGCATGCTCTTTGGATGGACGCCGAGGGGGCTGCTTCTTGGGGGCGATTAATGGATTAACATTTAAATGATGACAGATGAATTCTGGATCTACTCTTAGGGCCTCGTAAGTATTCCAGGCAAAAATATCAATGTTCTGTTTAAGGAATTCTATCAGCTCTTCTCTCTCTCGTTGAGATAGCTGGGATCCAATTTGAAAAAACTTTTCTGGATCGTCCCTTATAGCAACCTTCACAAGATCTTCACACATTGCCTCATCGGCTGGCTTATCGATGGATAACACCGGGGGTTTTAACTGCTATAAACCACTTTCTTCGCGAGCCGAAGGTTCAGCTTCGGGCTTATGCTGGATGGCAGCGACCATGCACTGCCGCACCATGGCTTGGTCTCCTAGTATTTCTTTAATCTGACCTTCGAACTGGTATTTAACCTTCTGGTACAGAGTGGAAGAAACTGCTCCCAAAGTATGAAGCCAAGGTCTGACAACAATTGTTGTATAAGGAAAGTATGCATCCACGACGATGAAATCTACCTCCACCATCTCTGAACCAGTCTGCACAAGCAATCTAATCTGACCCTTTGAAACAATAACCTTTCCTTCAAAACTTACTAGGGGAGAACTATAGGGCATCAGATCCTCAGTTCTTAAACTTAGCCCCTTGTAAAGATCGGGATACATTATCTCAACTGCGCTGCCTTAATCCACCATTACCCTCTTCACATCGTAGCCCCCAATTCGGAGGGTGACCACTAAGGCATCATCATGGGACTGAATGGTTCCAACCTTATCTTCATCTAAAAACCCCATAACCAGCGGCCGTTCCACTCTAACTCTCTTCGGCTCCTAATTAGTGTCCTCAGAAACAGGTGAGCTACAAACATTACCCTAGATAGGCACGATCCTGTTCTGCCTGGTGTAGCGAAGATAACGTTGATAGTTTCCAGGGGGGGTCTTGAAGGAATCTCTCTCTCAGACCCAGAATTGGTTCGTCCCCCCAAACCGCTAGAATGATGTAGCAGCTGCTTCAATTTGCCCTCTCGGAGAAATTGGTCAAAGTGATCCTACAAGCTCCTACAATCGTTTGTGGTATGGCCATGATCCCGATGATATTGGCAATAGAGGTTACAGTTTCACTTTTCGGGATTTCCCACCATCTTGTTGGGACATTTGAAAAAGGGTTCGTTCTTAATTTTCTCTGATACTTGATGCACTGGCTCTCGGAAGACTGCTCCGACAACCTGGGTGTTGTTTGACCCTGATTGCTCTACATAATCCCTTCTCGGCCAGTTGTTGTTGTACCAGTCCGACCTAAAATCTCTCCTTTCTTGAGAGATAACCTTAGCTTTCCCTTTTCCTTATTGTTGATCGTCTTCTATCCTCGCCTGTCAGAGATTTCCTCAAATTGTGCTCGGATAAGAAACCGACCTTAAAAGTTCTAATAGCAACTTCATCAAAATCGCCATCAATTTCGTTGAACATCTCCCAATACCTTTCAGCATATGCCTT
>JAOWBE010175961.1:0-27255 GCA_028566155.1 Quercus phellos | reverse complement strand
AAACGATAAGCGCGTGTTTGTCTGAAGGGGTATGTCTCTAATTGCACCGTACAAATATTTTAAATTTTAACGGTATACGTGTCATTTTTTTAGATAGACTTTTTACCTAATGTGGCAGCACCTGGTTGAGGCTTCTGCTTTTATATATATATAGATAAATAGACATTTGAAACTAAATAAATAAACTCAACTCATTGGCTTTTTTGTATTAATTATTGACGCACACAACCACACTCATTCATACATAAATAATACACTATGTATCTACTTCTTTTTTTTTTTAGGGTGACTATGTGTCTACTTAACCAATCAAATACTTGAGCAATCGCTAACTTTACAATTTTTTCTCTTGACTTTATAACAAAAAATTATTATAAGATAATAACAATACATACACATGCAACAAACCTTCTCTATTTCCTAATTACTAAATTATATAAAGTTATATTATATTTAGGGTCACGTTAGCGGATGCTCTTTGGGCAATTGTTATATTTTTCATAAAAGTTGTATCAAAACATTTCCCTTATATTTATACTGTACACACAAAACTTCCACACACATCATTATTTGCACAAATAATATTATAACAAAAAGTAATGTACACAATTAATATTAGATATACTCATATACATATAATATAAATTTATAATAAAGAGTAACACTTACAATTCACAAACACTTACTCTTACTCTTAGAGTTCAAAATATGTCTACTTGTAATAAGGGTATTAAATTTAAGTCAAGATGTGCAAAAATAATATTTTTAAGAAAAAATTAAAGTACTAAACTGAAAAAAAAAAATTATATATATAAAAAAATAAAAAAAAATTGAAGCCAGAGGGTTCATTTGAACCCCTTGAAAAAAGTATAGTGCCATCCTTAATTTATAGCCAAAGCCAAGAGAAAATTCAATTAAATTTCAAATTGGAGTTTAATTAAAGTATAATTTTGTGGCACGTATCTCATATAATCTAAGTTTTTAATCTTTGTACCAAATGAGTTAATTCAATGTAAAATTTGGATTTCAATTAGGGTTTAATTTTGCACCACGTGTCACGTCTAATCTAATTTTTTAAATTTTTGTGTCAAGTGAGTTAATTTAGTGTAAAATTTGGATTTCAATTAAGGTTTAATTTTGCGCCACATGTCCTATCTACTAATTTTTTTTAACTTTTGTGTTAAATGAGTTAATTCAGTGTAGAAAACAAGGAGTTCAATATAAACAAGGAGTTCAATATAAATAAACAATAAAAAATCTAATCATATATCTAACTCGATCTATATATAAAATTAGAGGAAGAGATAGTTTGAATAATTTTATATTTATGATACATTTTTTGTGTAACTGAAAATAATTCAAATTTATAAGTTATTTATGTAATATAATATACCATGACTATGTATGGCCCATTACTAACTATGTAATATATATACATATATACACTACCAAAGCTTAGAGAAAATTCAATTAGAATCAAAATTGGATTTTATTTTTGTTAGTTTTCTATAAAAATTAAATTATTTAGATTTTTGCTATTGAGATAGATATGTTTGATTTTTTTTTTTAATATAAAAGTAATGCAATAAGACCTCGTCATGTTCATCCTTACTATCCTGTGGTTTGGATTTTTTCAATCACCTTAACAAAGAAGGTGGACTTCGACCAAGTCAACCCTTCTTATGAAGTGGCTATGGAGATTCCCGAAGGAAATGAAAAAGCCACTGTGCTCATATTTGGCTATTAAGTACCTCTCTCATGACAAAAATAAATTGTCCAACCTATGTCTAAAATATCATGCATCTAGAAATGTATTATTTGGTATAGAGAGACTTTTAGGCAAAACTTGGGTTATACTTTGGTTGGGTAATGGTAAGCGGATTCACTTCTAGGATGATTTTTTTGTTATTCTTTCTCTAAACTAATGGGTATATTTTTTAAACTGTTTTTATTCAGATATTTTTTATCCGAAGATCATGAATGTAATAAACTATAATTGAGTTGAATGATCCCATGCACTTATTCTCATTTAATTTAGAGATACTACTAGAGCAATTTATTCTTTTATTTTATGTTGTATTTAGTAGAATTTCATGGACATGGATTATGAATTGATATTGTATATGTTGTATCCAATAGTATTTTTAAAATTATACATGTAATAGCTGTGTAATGAGAAATTTAGCGTAACCAATATCATGAAAATTGCAAGAAAAAAAACATTTTAGTATCTCTAAATATCTTGGCCAAACTATGTCCTATAATTTAATTATCCGAGCTGACATCAACAACATCATTACAATTCATCATTCTCATGTGTTATTATGGGTTACATACTAGTTTTTTATAAGTTCCAGCCTCAAGTCATTGGGAGCTCTATGCTGAAAGTTATCGGTCTTCAAAGTTGGCTACCCAAACTAATTGTCACAACATTATTTAATTTCCCGCTTCAATACCTCTCAATCTGAACGTTCTTATGTCGAGCTATTTCTTATGGGATGTCAAGGGATACTCCTAGTTCAGGAAAGCACGGGATTTTTGGATTCAAATTCCCTAAGCAATTAAGAATTTGCATACAAAGCTAGTGCCAACATTTTATTTTTAGGTTTTTCTTAACTTTGACGTATTTTTCCGTTAAATAGTTTTAGATTTCTTGACCTCTGTTTTGATCAAATGAGGTATCATTGGAAATCTTATGAGGTCTGCTTCCTAAATATCATTGATTTTTATCTCCAAATTTCAAGTTGAGTGAGCTTGATGCTTTGGAAAAAAGGGTGAAAAACAAGGTCTAATAAATAATAATAATAAATAACTTTTTTTTAATAAATTCATTTTATTTGAAGGGGATTTTAATAGATCAAGCTCACCAAATAGAAATTCATCACAAGAACTTTCCAATGATAGCTCATTTGGGCCATTCTGCTTATAATTCAATAAATTAAACTTTAACGACATATCACCAAATTTAATCGGCAAGCAGTTTTTTTTTTTTTTTTTTTTCCACAATATCTTGTTCATTTTAAGTTTGATCTGGGCCCGCTAACTATCAAAGTGATGGGAATTAAATTATCTACTACATGAGCTAGAAATGATCCTAATTAGACGGTCTAATTTTTTTTTGGTCAAAGATGTGTCGACCGATGGGTTTTATCATTTGGGAGGACTTAATTTGGCCACAGTCGGGTGTCAGGTGACCAATCTAAGTTGTTAGGTTGTTCGTTTCTCTGCTGCTTGAGAAGCTCTGACTTTCTTGCATTGTAGAATAGGTTGTCCCTTCTTGTGAAGGTGCTGGTAGGTTCCTTGGAGTTCCACGTGTACTCCTCGGCTTGTTAGTTTTTTTTTTTTTTCAAGGGGTTTGGGAAACAATTGTTTGAGTGGTGAGTTTGGATACAAAGTCAATGGAGGATTTGGCACAATCTTGGAAGCGCCTTTCTCTATCAGAAAGGGAAGGGCCGGGTTGCTGTCTCACAACAGAAGAGTGTCAAACAATTCTCCATAGTTGCAAGATTCACGACAAAGAGAGCTATCAATGTCAACTCGATAACAAGGACTTTCACTCCCTTGTGGCTAGCAAAAAAAGGTTTCAAGATCCAAAAGATTGGAGACCATGAGATGCTATTTTCTTTTGACACTAAAGAGGAGGTTGATAGAATCCTCAGTAGTGAACCATGGAGCTTCGACAAGCACTTGGTGGTCATGCAACGTTATGATCATGATTTACTGTTGGAGGATATCAAGTTTGAGAGGACCACCTTCTGGATGCAAGTCCATGGACGCCGAATAAAGTATATGACTATTGCAGCAGCGGAAAAAATATGTGGAGTTATGGGGGAGGTTATTAGCCAATCAGAGCCGAAACTTTATGATGGGAGCAACTTTATACGGGTAAAAGTCGCAGTGGACATAACTCTACCAATATGTCGAGGTCGTCTTGTTTCCTTGAACGGTGAGAAGCAAGTGTGGATTTCCTTTTAAGTACGAAAGATTACCCAATCATTGCTACTGATGTGGTTGCCTCATATATGACGATCGGGATTGTGAGCTTTGGATTGAAAGTGAACCCTTAAGAGTGAGCAAAGGGAGTTCAGACCTAGCTTGCGAGCACAGCCATTTGCGGCATCGAAAAGACACACAATCTCTATACTAGGTTATTATTCGAACATAAAGAAAACTAACCACGATAAAGATGGCAATCAGAGGGAGAAAGACCAACACATCCCCACCAATCAGAGTCGATCAACATGCCGGAGAGTGAACCATAGGCTGAGAACTGTTACACGCAAAGAGTTAATTCACAATCAATGCGCAACGGTCACAGTGATTTACACCCCATTAAAGCCGCAATCCCACCTATCACGCATGCATATAATTCCGTGTTTAATGACTTGCCAGAAGAGTCCAACAATGTAAAGAAGTCCACTAATATTGAAACTGTGCAATCAGAGGAAGATTACGTGGATGAGGTGTCAAGAAAGGAAAAAAAATCTTGATGTGGAATCAAAGTCACGTGAGGGACTTAACTGTGGGAATCCAATTCAGGGGAACAACATAAAAAATCCCCATGTGCCTACTAGGGTTTCAGACCATGCAAAATGTGTCCTCCCTTCTTGGACACGCAGGTGTAGGCCGACCACCCAAAGTTAGAATACACCAACAGTAAAAATTACAGGGAAGAAGAGAGAGCATGTGAATTCAGATGGCCATGTGGAGTTGTTTTCAAAGCGCCTTCAGATTTCTCAAAATGGTGAGGTAGCATCTAGTATATTGGCAAAGGCTAATAATCAGCCCCACCAGAAGCAATGAGTTGTCTAGCTTGGAACTATCGTGGGCTTGGGAACCTACGTACAGGGAGAGAGCTTGTGGAAATCACGCAAGCAAAAGATCCCTCTATAGTGTTTGTGGCTGAGACACTTACAGATGATGCAAGGCTGGAGATTATACAAAAAAGCATTGAACACGATCATCAATTGGTGGTTCCAAGGGAAGGTAGAGGTGGTGGTTTGGCTCTATTTTGGAAGTCTTCAATAAATCTGACGGTAATGGGATCACGCAAGTATTATATTGATGCTATTATAGATAGAGGTTCAGAAAACGAATGGCATTTAATCGAATTCTATGGTGACCCTGAAACAGCAAGAAGGTCAAAAGCGTGGTAGAAACTTAGTATCTCAATTCTCAATCCAAAATCCCTTGGTTATGTTTTGGGGACTTCAATGATATAATTAGACAAGATGAAAAGGAGGGAGGAGTTCTAAGACCCCACAATCAAATGCAATTGTTCAGAGAAGTTTTAGATGAGTGTGGATTTATGGATTTGGGTTATGTAGGATCTAAATTCACATGGTCTAGACATTTTGACAAAGACAACTCAATTTGGGAGAGATTAGATCATGGTTTGGCCACCAATAATTGGTTTTTAAAATTTCTTGGTACGAGGGTTCACAATTTACGGTGTGATTCTTTGAATCACAACCCAATCCTCATTATGTTTTCGGGACTGGATCCTCCTAAAAGGAAGAAAGTGTTTCGATTTGAAGAAATGTGGTTGTTGAATCTTGGTTGTTCTAAAATTGTTGAAGCCATGTGGAATAGGTGTGAAACTGAATCTATGGAAGGGATTTTAAGTAGAGTAGAAAAGTGTGGTAGGGATTTGAGTTGGTGGGATAAGAATGTGTTTGGGAATGTGAGAAAGGAGTTGGAAAAATTGAAAAAGCTTCTACCTAAGGCCAAGGAGGAGGCTATCCTAATGGGTGATGTGGGGACCAGTTGCCTCTAGAGGTGTTATTCAAGTTGGATAGATTGGGCCTATGGCCCAATAACATAGTCCGAAGACGCGTTCAGATCCAAGAACGATCACTTAGGGAAGAGGTAAAGGTTGTATTACAGGAAGAGTATAAGGGTATTTATAGCGGACCTAAGTCTATCCAAGGAGAACAGTCACCTTGGAACATTTGTCTGAGATGGCTAAAAGCATCCCAATCCCCATAATATACTGTTTTAAGGGTACTATATGACAAGGGGAGGGTCAAATGTTGGATAAGGGATGAGGACGAAGGATAAAAAATATTTGTAAAAGCTATTACCTCCACATTAAATGCTTCCTATCTAACTCTCTAGCCGCATTAATGTGGAGGTAATGCCTGAACAGTAAAACAAGCAGCATTACAACTTATGGTAGAAGGTTCAAGGAAGTGTGAGATGGGACAGGGAGAAGCTCTCATAACCTGATTAACACGTGTACAAGGGGAAGGGTACGAAAATGATGGTATATAACATGAAAAGGTGTCCAAAGACGGAGGACGGGAAAAAAGACAGAGAAAAAGAAAGCTTAAGAAATAAGACACCAGAAGGAAAAACTTCGGATACTTGATTATACTATTCTGGCTAGGCCGAGGACGAGTTTTATATCTTATTCGTATAATTACTCTTCCAAACCATCCATAATTGTTACCTCTTCTCTAAATTCAGGCTAGTTCTTTCTCCCAAGATTTACAAATTCATTGTTTAGGCTTGTTAGGCCTGAATCCAATCCTGTTTTAGAGTCCAAGCCAAAAATGGTCCATACAATTGGCGCCATCTGTAGAAAGAGCTTGATCTGATCAGAGGGAGATTTCGATTTAGCGCTGGAGATGGAAGAGTCAAGTTCGCACCAGCCGATGATTGGATCGCATCGCATCAGGGTAATGTTAATCCACATTAGGCAGAGTCAGGGGGTTCTCAAAATAATAATTTTGCTGTAAATCCTCAACAAAGGGGAAATCGTGAAGGAAGTGTACAAACTACACATACTAGTAAGAGTCAATCACGGGGGAAGAGTCATGTCTCCCATGCAGAGAATGAGAGAGACATGCAACGTGAGATTGACGAGTTGAAGAAGAAGTTACATCGCGCACGGCAAAGGTGCTCATTGCCTGAGTCCGAATCTTCTTCCGAGGAGACAGATGATGCCATGTACAAGAGACAATCAAGAACTCCACCCAGTGAAACTTTCTCGGGCGACGAGGAATATAGTAGCCATAAGTGCAAGAATAAGAGCCCAACACATAAGGGCCTTAGAAACAGAGCCATGAACGAAGCGCTAAACTAGGTTGCTAAGTCTCCTTTTACACGAAGGATAGAGAATGCGAGCCTTCCTCGGCGATTTCAACAACCGACGTTCTCCCTTTATTATGGCCGGAAGGACCCAGTGGAGCATGTCAGTCATTTTAATCAAAAGATGGCTGTTCATTCTAAAGACGAAACTTTGATGTGTAAGATCTTCCCCTCTAGTTTAGGTCCGATGGCAATGAGGTGGTTTAATGGTTTGAAGGCAAATTCTATTGATTCCTTCAAGAAGCTTACCCAGTCTTTCGGCGCTCGCTTTATCACGTGTAGCAGGGTTCCATTGCCTTTAGGATCTTTGCTCTCTATGTCCATGCGAGAGGGGAAAACTTTGAAGGCTTACTCGGATAGATACTGGGAAACGTTCAATGAAATAGATGGGAGCTACGATGATGTGGCCATCAACACATTCAAGACTGGACTACCGACCGAGCATGATTTAAGAAAGTCCCTTACTGGTAAACCTATTACCAGTGTGCGCTTGTTGATGGATAGGATTGATAAATATAGGAGGATTGAAGAGGATCAGTTATAGGGTAAGGGGAAAACGAAGGCGATCCTTCAAGAGAAGAAGGATTCCAGGTT
The DNA here is from genome assembly GCA_028566155.1 of Quercus phellos. Taxonomy (NCBI): domain Eukaryota; kingdom Viridiplantae; phylum Streptophyta; class Magnoliopsida; order Fagales; family Fagaceae; genus Quercus; species Quercus phellos. Next base: position 19,569 of record JAOWBE010175961.1, on the reverse strand, counting down.
GGATCGGACACAGAAAAATTGACATCGGAGAGACTTTGCAGGGCAGTCTGGATCTGCCAACGCGCAGGCAATCAATGTTGTATTTCGAGAGCCAGTGCAGAAAGTCTTAGAGAAGGTTAGGAATGAACCATTCTTCAAATGGCTGAATAAGATGGCAAGAGATCTAATGAATCGCAACCAAAACCTGTACTGTCATTATCATCAGGACCATGGACATACTACTGAAGATTGTAGAAATTTGTGGGATCATTTGAAACAATTGGTCCGAGAAGGGAGGTTAAAGCAACTCTTGCATCACTCCAGTGGCCGAGGAGGCCAATCTAACTCGACGTTCCAGGGAAACGCTGCACTGAAACTTCCTCTCGGCACCATAAATGTCATATTTGCTGCTCTAGGGAGGATTGAATCTTGTCCTTCTAGGATAATGTCAGTATCTTATTACTCAGATGAGGACTCTAATTCAAAGCCGAAAAGAATCAAGACGAATGTTCCATTAGTGTTAAGCTTTTCAGATGCGGACAAACTGGAAACCATACAGCCACATAATGATGCTCTAGTGGTTACCCTTAGAATTGGTGGGTACGATGTAAAGAAGGTCATGGTTGACCAAGGAAGTGCAGCTAAGATCATGTATCTCGACCTATACAAGGGGTTAGGTTTAAAACCTGAAGATTTAACGACCTACAGCTCCCCTTTGATAAGTTTCGAGGGTAACATGGTTGCTTCTAAAGGATAGATAAGACTGCCAGTGCAAGCTGGTACAGATGTGGTTGAAGTGGATTTTATCGTGGTAGATGCATTTTCCCCGTATACAGCCATTATGGGCAGGCCTTGGCTACACTCTTTGGGTGCTGTTTCATCCACCCTTCATCAGAAGATAAAATATCCTTCTAAAGGTCAAATGCTGGAGATAGTTAGAAGCCAGTCTATGGCTAGGAAATGCTTAATAGCAGCAATTCAACACAAGCCAAAGATTGACACCTCAGCCATTACTAGAAAGGATTTATAGCAGTTAGAAGCTCTAGCATCTCTGTTCATTGGGCTGTCTGACGAGGTGAAATACGAAGACCTAGAAAAAGTGGTCATTGGAGATGATCAGGAGAGGTTCTTTCAGATGGGAGCTCAAATTCCCCTATAGGAAAAGGAGCAGTTGGTTGAGCTTTTGAGAAGAAATATAGACTTGTTTGCGTGGGATGCCTATGAAACCCCAAGGCTAGATCCAAAGTTCATTTGTCATCACTTGAATGTGAACCCATCAATTACTCCAAAAAGGCAGCCACCTCGACGCCCCTCTAAGGAACATGTAAAGGCTGTCAAGAGTGAGGTAACCAAACTTAAACAGGCAGGGGCTATTAAAGATGTGTTTTACCATCAGTGATTGGCGAATACCGTGGTAGTGAAAAAAAAGACAGAAAAATGGCGAGTATGTGTGGACTTTACAGATCTTAATAGGGCTTGTCCTAAAGATCCTTTCCCTATGCCTCGGATAAACCAATTGGTAGATGCGACGGTAGGCCATCCTCGGATGAGCTTTCTAGATGCCTTCTAAGGATATCACCAGATACCCCTGGCAGTAGATGATTAGGAAAAAACAGTTTTTGTTACTCCTGTGGGAAACTATCACTACAAAATGATGCCTTTTAGCCTGAAAAATGCAGGGTCGACCTATCAATGGATGATGACTAAAATGTTTGAACCACAGTTAAGTAAAAACGTTGAAGTCTATATTGATGACATGGTTGTGAAGAGCAAGTTGGTGTCTGAACACTTAGCGGATCTTACAAGCATTTTCGAAATCCTAAAGGAACACAAGCAGCATTTGAACGCATCTAAATGTTCTTTTGGAGTGGGTTTAGGAAAGTTTCTGGGGTATATGGTGACTCATAGGGGAATTGAGGTGAACCCAGACTAAATTAAAGCCATTAATAGCTTGTAACCATCTCAGAATCCCAAAGAGGTGCAAAAACTTACTGGAATAATGGCCGCTTTGAATCGGTTTATATCTAGATCGGTAGAAAGGTGCAGGCCTTTCTTCCTTCTGCTACATAAATGGAAAGAATTTGAGTGGTCCGAAGAGTGTGTCATGGCATTCCAGGAACTTAAACGATATATATCCCATCCACCCATTATGTCTAGCCCTGTGGTGGATGAAGTTCTTTTTGCCTATATTGCAGTTGCCCTATATGCCATAAGCCTTGTGCTCATACGGGTGGACAATGGTATACAATGACCAGTCTATTATATGAGCAAGTCACTTAATGAGGCCGAGATGCGCTATTTGCCATTGGAAAAGATGATATTGGCCGTGGTCCATGCTACAAGAAAGCTTCCCCATTACTTCCAAGCACATACTGTGGTTGTGCTCATTCAGCTTCTACTCAAGTCAGTACTCAAAAGCGCAGATTATACTGGAAGGATTGCCAAGTGGGGCACGATCTTAGGGGCTTTTGATATAAAGTACATGCCTCGTACTTCTATAAATGGACAAGTGCTTGCTGATCTGGTGGCCGAATTTGCTGAATGTCCTGAAAAGATGGAAGGGGAAAGTCAAAAACTGGATGAAAGATTAATCGGCGTGACCTCTATTCAATGCCCAATGCCTTGGGAATTGTACATTGACGGAGCAACGAACCAACGAGGATCAGGAGTGGGGCTAGTCCTAGTGTCACCTGAGAAGATTACTATTGAAAAATCGTTGAGATTGAGTTTCTCGACTACGATTAACGAAGCAGAGTATGAGACTTTGCTGATGGGAATGATAATGGTCTAGAAAATGGGAGGAAAGGTAGTGAAAGTATTTTCAGACTCAAAATTGGTGGTGGGTCAATTAAGGAGTGATCTGGAAGCGCGTGATTCAAGAATGCAGGAGTACTTGTGCCAAATCAAGAGTGTACAAGAAAAATTTGAAGTTTTTGACTTGTCTCATATTCCTAGAAGTGGGAACATACATGCAGACTCATTGGCTACCCTCGCTATGTCCTCGGCACAGGATTTGCCCTGAGTAGTACTGGTTGAAGACCTATATAAACCTACTTCAATACACCATGGTATGCCTCGGATCCACCAGATCAAACTGGGTCCGAGCTGGATAGATTTCATATCACTATTCCTGGAAAAAGATATACTGTCTGAAGAGAAGTTTGAAGTTGAGAAAGTACGAAGAAAAACTCCTCGATTTTGGCTATCTGAGGATAGAAAATTATACAAGCGCTCTTTCTCTGGCCCTTATTTACTTTGTGTGCACCCTGAAGCATCAAAATCACTTCTAAAGGAGCTCCATGAAGGGGTTTGTGGGAGTCATACATGAGGAATATCTCTGTCCCATAGGGCTCTTACCCAAGGATATTGGTGGTCAGACATGCAAAAGGAGGCGCAGGAATATGTTAAAAAATGAGATCAGTGTCAAAGATTTACACCCAATATTCACCAGCCTGGAGGAATTCTCAACCCTCTCTCTAGCCCTTGGCCATTTGCTCAATGGGGCTTGGACATTGTGGGACCTTTCCCCAAAGCGGTAGGAAATAAAAGATACCTACTTGTCTGTACAAATTATTTTACCAAGTGGGTCGAAGCTAAGCCTCTAGCTAATATCAAGGATGTAGACGTCAAAAGGTTCATTTGGAAGAACATTGTTACACGATTCGGGGTTCCCTACGTGCTCATCTTAGACAATGGCCTTCAATTTGACAGTAAGGCTTTCAGGAAGTACTGTTCTGATCTGGGTATAAAGAATAGATATTCCACTTCGGCCTATCCGCAGGGAAATGGACAGGCTGAGGCTTTTAACAAGATCATCGTGAACGGACTTAAAAAGAGATTAGACGACGCCAAAGGAAGGTGGGTGGAAGAGCTGCCACATGTCCTTTAGACATATCGAACAACACCTCGAAAGTCCATATGAGAGACCCATTTCTCCATGTCCTTTAGAGATACCAACTGCTCCTTGGAAGCAGCCAGTTGTTCATTGGTCTCGTTTGTCAACTTCCTTTAACTCTCGGCTTGCCTCTCAGCACCCTTCAAGGCTGCGTCTGCGCTCTTCCTGACTTGCTCCTTAGTGATCAGCTTCTTCTTAAGATCAGTATTGCCGTTTTCAGCAATAGTTAGGGTTTGCACAGCAATAGCCCTCCTTTTCCTCTCTTCATCCAGTTGTTAAGAGAGGGAGTTGGACATCTCCTCTAGCTTGAAGGTACTTTGAATAGCCTTAAAAAAAGGGGGGGGGGGAATGAGTGTTATGTCGAATATTAAAAAAAAAAAAGCTATGGAAAAATAAGTACATACCATCCCCAAGAATCTTTTTGTATGAAGGAACACTTTACTCCTCCTAAAACCTCGCAACTCCACCATGTCTTTGGGGAGCAGGAGAGTCTCTTCCAGCGTTGAGGCAATGTGACAACCTATACCCCCATTGAAGTCCTTGATTGATGCATCATCCATTAGGGGCTCACCACCAAGCATGGGAGCTGGAAGCCATGCTTGGGGCTCGGGGAGTTGAATATCTACCCTTTTTGCTCCTCGACTAGGGGCATGACTAGTTTTATGATGCTTTGACGCCCTGTGAGCCTCTTCTTCATTGGAGGGACAAGCTCTTCCTGCCTCCATTGTCTCCTTACCCTTTGGTTCCTTTCTCCTCTTAGGGTCAACCTGTTCGGTCCTGGAGGGAGGAGGTGGCTGACGAGGGCGAGGAGGAGACTTGGGTGGAGGAGGAGAAAGCTTAGGCTGAGAAGGCTTCCCAGCTTCTTCCTTCCCTGGCTGGCTCTCTAAGAGCTCCTAAAATCTTCTTTGGGGTTTCCTTTGGATACCCATCTCTTTTGGCACGTCCTTTGGAGGTGAAAGTTGGTTGAAAACTTCGAAGTCGTCTGTGGACTCAGTGAGGTCCACAAAGCCCTCTTCCTCTTGTTCTGCTCCCTCTTCCTCCTCTACTTGGAGAATGGGGGGAAGGAGGGAGGGGGGGAGATGTTGCTCCTGCTGCAAGTGTGGCAACAGGTAGTGGTTGGGAAAGCAGTGAATATCTGGGAAAAGGGATGCCTTTAGGAACTACAAATCCTTCATAGGCAACACTGATGCGGTGGAGCCAAGGATCCTTAGCCCTTATCACATACTTCGGAACTTGGAATGTACGCGAAATGGGAGTGTATCCGAGGATGAGGTGCGCTGCTCTCAGTTGGCCGTCTGATTCGTTGACATACACCTCGGATTGCAGAATCCTATCTAAGCTCACCTTGTTAACTAAGCGGAGCGAAGCCTTAAGGGCGTTGGGATCTGCAATGTCATTAAAACCAATGAAAATCCATTTCAGTAATGACAAAAACCAACAGAAATGGAAAAATTGTGTAAAGTCAAATCGCAAAACTTAATAATTAACCCCCCACCTAGTGTACCCTCCTTAATTGGGTAAGGTAAGTCATCATGCCATTGCCTAGAAAAGATCAAAAAGTCTTCCTTTAGTCCCTTATTTGATACAGGGAGGCACTGGATCAACCTAACTTCTGAGTACCTTGACTTTAGGTATTATCCCTGCCCTTTTAGATTGTGTAGGTTGTAAATGCAATTCACTTTATGGTGTGTTAGGTTCAAATTCATCCTCTTATTTAAGGCTTCTATACTCCCTAACACCCTAAACATGTTCGGGGCACACTGTGTGAGAGACAGCCTAAAATACCTAAGAAAATTTCTAGTAAGAGTACCCATGGGAATGGTCATCCCTCCCTCTATGAAGGCAATCATAGGGATGACCACCTCCGTCATTTTCCTTTCATCAAACCACTCCCCCTATGCAGCGTACCTAACGCCCACATGTGGGGAAATATTATATTTGGCCCTAAAGCTCTTCATCCCCTTCTTAGTATCCACTAAGTGCTTAAATCTACTAATTTTCTAAGAAGTTTTATAAAGGAAATTTCGCAAAGTAGGAATAAAAGCTGAAGAGAGTTCAGGAAGACTTATAGGTGTGAGAAGTGGTCCTCGGGCAAGGGTTTTGTATTTGTAGATGCATAGGAGAGTGAGAGAGAGAAAGAGAAAGGTAGGTTCAATGCATGGGTTCTAGAATAATGCGACTGATGAAAGTGAAAAGAAGTTGATTTGAGAGATTATTTATAGTGGCACAGAAATTGCGAGCGAGAGTTTTCCCGCTCGTATTCCAAGAAAGCCCATCCACCGTTAGAACCCCATCCAGCCGTTGAACGTGGGGGACAAGAGAGTTGCCAAAATTAAATAAAGGTACGCTCTAATCACTGAAGCATCAGGGACGTGCCTTAGGAGGATAAACACATATAATTGGGATGTAACCTAACGAAATAAGATCATAGGGGGAATAGGACGAGGATATCAAAATCCCCCTTTTCTCCCAAGGAGTTAAAAAACAAGATTTTAAGGGGCTATTGTGGGGACCAGTTGCCTCTAGAAGTGCTGTTCAAGTTGGATAGATTGGGCCTATGGCCTAATAAACTAGTCCGAAGACGAGTTCAGATCCGAGGATGATCACTTAGGGAAGAGGTAAAGGTTGTATTACAAGAAGAGTAAAAGGTTATTTATAGCGGACTTAAGTCTATCCAAGGAGAACAGTCACCTCAGAACATTTGTCCGAGATGGCTAGAAGCATCCCAATCCCCATAATATACTGTTTTAAGGGTACTATACGACAGGGGGAGGGTCAAATGTTGGATAAGGGATGAGAACGAAGGATAATAAATATTTGTAAAAGCTATTACCTTCATATTAAATGCTTCACAGCTAACTCTCTAACCGCATTAATGTGGAGGTGATGTCTGAACAGTAAAACAAACAGCCTTACAGCTGGTGGTAGAAGGTTCAAGGAGGTGTGAGATGGGACAGGGAGAAGCTCCCATAACTTGATTAACACGTGTACAAGGGGAAGGGTATGAAAATGATGGTATATAACATGAAAAGGTGTCCAAAGACAGAGGACGGGAAAAAGGACAGAGAAAAAGAAAGCTTAAGAAATAAGACACCAGAAGGAAAAACTCTTGATACTTGATTATACTATTCTAGCTAGGCCGAGGACGAGTTTTATATCTTATTCGCATAATTACTCTTCCAAACCATCCATAATTGTTACCTCTTCTCTAAATTTAGGCTAGTTCTTTCTCTCACGCTCTACAAATTCATTGTTTGAGCTTGTTGGGCCTGAATCCAATTCTGTTTTGGAGTCCAAGCCAAAAATGGTCCTTACAGGTGACAATACTAGGGTTAGAAAATTTAAAAAATAAATTGAAGAGTGGCGTGATAAGGAGGCCACAATATGGGCATAGAGGTCAAGACTTTTATGGGCAAGGCAAGGGAATAAAAATTCGAAGTACTTTCATAGTTATGCTACGAAAAAGATACTGGAAAAATTTGATAGAAGATATGAGAGATGAAGAGGGCTCATGGAAAACCAACCCGGAAGACATTACAAAAATTCTTGTAAGTTACTACCAATCGCTCTTCAATTCTATGGGTCAAATGGATTCTTCACAGGTGTGGGAGTGTGTACCTAGGGTGATTATTGTTGAGATGAATGCCCTATTAAGCCGAAAATTTGAAGTACATGAAGTAGAATTGGCCTTGCAACAAATGGCTCCCTTTAAAGCCCCTGGTCTGAACGGAATGCCACTATTATTCTACCAACACTTTTGGGAAACAGTTAGTCATGATGTTACCTCCTCCATCCTCATATGGCTAAACTCAGGTACATTGCCCCAATCTCTTAACCATACTTTTATCTCACTGATCCCTAAAATTAACTCCCCTGAATATGCCCACCAATTTCACCCTATTAACTTGTGTAACGTGTTGTATAAAATTTTCTCAAAAGTTTTAGCCAACTATTTAAAAAAAGTTTTACCTTCCATCATCACAGAACATCAATCTGCCTTTACCAAAGATAGACTTATTTCTAATAATATAATGGTGGCATTTGAGACTTTACATTGTTTGCAAAGATATAAATCTGGCTCACATGGCTATATGGCAGTTAAACTTGATATGAATAAGGTATATGATAGGGTAGAATGACCTTTTTTGGAAGGAATTATGAGGAGGGTGGGGTTCAAGGAAGGATGGATAAATCTGATTATGTTGTGTGTAAAAACTATTACTCAGTGTTGGTGAATGGAGAACCTTGCAGAATGATTCACCCAACAAGGGGTATTAGGCAAGGCGACCCCATTTCCCATTTCCCCTTTCTTATTTTTGCTTTGCACTGAAAGGTTGAATGGGTTGATCAAAAAATCAAAAGGGAATGAGGATATCTATGGTTTCTCCCTATGTAGAAGAGGCCCAAAACTAACACATTTGCTTTTTGTAGATGATAGTCTCCGTTTTTGCAAGGCAACAATGGAGGAGTGTGGCAAAGTGTTGGATATTTTGAATGCCTATGAAGTTGCTTCCAGTCAAAAAATAAACAAGAGCAAGACGACACTTTTCTTTATCAAAGCAACTGATGGTGCTATAAAGGACCAAATTAAAGAAGCATCGGGTGTACCAGAAATTATGCAATATAAGAAATACTTAGGTCTACCATCCTTTGTGGGGAAAAGAAAAAAAGCAAGTTTCAACTACATTAAGGAGCGATTGTGGTGAAAAATTCAAGGATGGGAAGGGAAATTACTCTCACAAGCAGGTAGGGAGGTATTGATAAAATCAGTTATCTAAGCCATTCCCAAATATACCATGGGATGCTTCAAAATTCCAATGGGTCTATGTAATGAGATTGAGGCCATGTTTAAAAAATTTTGGTGGGGACAACAAGGAAATCGTAGGAAGATCCATTGGGTTAAATGGGATGACTTGACCAAGGCCAAAGGAGTGGGTGGCATGGGCTTTAGAGATTTAGCAAAGTTCAATGACTCATTACTAGCAAAGTAAGCGTGGCGGCTTTTGCATAATCACAACTCCCTATTCTACAAAGTTTTCAAGGCTCGGTTTTTTCCAAATACAACTATTATGGAGGCCAAGGATTCAAGAACGGGATCTTATGCTCAGAGGAGTATACTTATAGGGAGGGATGTTATTCAAAGGGGGGCTAGGTGGAGAGTCGGTGATGGGGAAAAAATCAGAATTTGGCAAGATCATTGGCTGCCAAGAAAGCACCCTCCACATGTATCATCCTATCCATTGGCAGAATTTGAGAACTCTAAAATGGATATCCTTATCGACTCAAGCAGGAGGCAGTGGAATGAAGAGATGTTATACGGGTTGTTCAACATGGAGAAAGCAAAGTTGATCGAGACTATTCCTTTAAGCAGTGAAGCATCGGAGGATGTCTTGTTCTGGCCTCACTCAAGCAACGGCCAATATAGTTGCAAGACTGGATATAGGTGTATAAAAATGGAAGAAGAGTTGACTGGTGAACCACAGGTATCCACAAATGATGAGAAGCAGCTGTGGAGTGGAGTGTGGTCCATGCGAGTTCCTGCTAAGGTAAAAACGCTGCTATGGCGTGCTTGCTATAAGGCTATGCCGACGAAGAATGCACTGTTCCATTGAACCATCTCAATGGATCCATTGCGTGTCAGATGCCATGCCCATTCAGAAGATTCCCTACATGCCTTGTGGTCTTGCCCAGAATTAGATTCCATGTGGTCGGATATAGAGCTATGGAGTTTCCAGGTTTCAGTTCAGTTCGTGACCTTCAAAGAGCTGTAATCGTGGTTAATTAAAAACAACCATTAGCTCGAGTTCTTCGCAGTTACGGGTTGGACAATCTGGAACCAGCTGAATCGGGTTCGCCTCAACTAGCCAGCAGACTCACTTCATCAGATTCCTAACATCTCAAAGACTTGGCTAGTTGAATACCATGCTAGGCAAGTGTCTCCAGCTACACCAGTGCAGCGAACTCACCGTCCCAGAAATCATTAGAGGCCACCACCATCAGGAGCTCTTCAAAATAAACTTTGATGGTGCTGTCTTCCCACATGATAAAAAATCAGGCATAGGCGTTGTTATAAGAGACCACCAAGGATTAGTGATTGCATCATGCTCAAAACTGGTACACCAGGAGATATGCAATGATGATATTGAGGCAAAAGCAGCGGGCTGGGCTCTTTCTTTTGCACTGGAAGTGGGAGTGAGACGGGCTGTCTTGGAGGGTGACTCATTGACTGTCATTAAAGGGTTAATGGAGGAAGAAAGGCTGCTAGTACTAATGGGTTTGCTCATTAAGATGCCAAACAGTTATCTCAATATTTTGAAGAATTACTTTACTCTCATGCAAAGAAAGGATGTAACACTTTAGTCCATAATTAAACTAGATACGTCATTGGTATTTCAAATTTGAATAATTTGAATGAAGGATGTTCTTTCACAATTTCATAATATATTTATTTTAATAAAAGCAATATACATGGTTTCTTCAAAAAATAAGAAAAAAGAAAAAGAAAAAAGAAAAAAGAAAAAAAAGAAAGCCGTCGGTCAACAAGTGCATTTTGACCTTAAACATGAAAAATTAGGTAATTTTATGTTGAACTATACATTGCACAATAATTGCATTAATATATATATATATATATATATTTTTTGGGTGGGTCACCACATTTAAAACAAGCATACAATAAGCAATAAGCATATGGTACATGTCTTTCAAAAAAAAGAAAAAAAAAAAAAGCATATGGTACATGTTATAAACTATATGGCTACTATTATATTGCCAGAAACACTACGGATGGGTACTTCAAAATCAGACATCTAAGATTTTGTCCACACTATACGGGACAGGACAAGACAAGACAAAAGCCCCATTGCCTTTTTTTTTTTTTTTTTTTTTTAACTCAGTTAACTTAACGCACAGTGAGAAAGAGAAGATCATCTTCTTCTTCTTCACCAGTTGATATCTTGCTGAGAGTATGATCACACTCTTTCTTTCTCTTTATTTGAAGTGGTTGTTTGTGTTTTAAACTTCACTCTATATTTTCGATTTGCTTGCTTTATGGTATAAGAATGTGATTTGTGACCAAGTTTTCAATTTTACAAATATTTGGCATTTCTACGCTTGGAAGTTTCTGGATTGTTCTATATCAAAGGACAACAATAATGCCTTTTTCTTTTTCTTTTTTCCTATATGCTCTTACTAAATCGTTTTACTTTTTTTTTTTCTTTTTTGGTTTTTCAACAACTTTTACTGTTTTAAAGATTTACGGTTAATCTAAAACTAATCTGCTTGGAAGCTTGCTATAATTAGTGGCTAGAGAATTTTTTTTTTTTTTTTTGGGCTTTAAATCCTCCAATTAACTATACATTACTGCACGGACTGTAATTGATCAAACATATATAGTGTGATTCTGAATTTTTTTTTTTTTTTTTACTCTTTTTCTTAACTGATGCTCAATGTCCTAAATAATAAATTCACTAAATTTTTGAAGTGGTCTTCTATTTTCTTACATGCTTTTAATAATGTGAACTGTAATTATTGAGACCCATGTTTTTAATTTTACTTGTTGCAAATGCTATTAGGATGTTAGCTATTTTTGCTTCTCATATATAACTCTGCTAAAATTTTCTTTAAATTGTTATTCTAGATCAGAATTACCAATGTTAGGTATTTAGTTTTTCTTTTTTGCTTGCTGTAATCTTTATTTAAAATGGTCTCACTGTAAAATCCTGATACTCTTGTAGTACTGTTTGTGCAGGTATAGTTCTTTGTCTTGGTTTTTTATTTTTAAGGGGTCTAAATGAACAAACAATGTAATCACTGTGATTGCATACTAAATCAAAGGTGCATTCAAGATATAATAATAGGCATTGGTTTCAATGTAATTTGGATCTTCTCATGAGCTCCACTCTGTGCAGGTGTCAAAATATTTTTCCTTACAACTATCTATGCTCTACTTGGATGCCCCCTTTGGTATATGCTGTGGTACCGGCCTCTCAATCATGCTATGGCCTATGGGGTTAGTATTTCTTAATGTAGAGAAACAGAAGGATTTCTTGTAGGCTGTCTAAGTTGTAGAGAAAGAAGGATTTCAGTCCTTTCTTCTTTGTTGGGGACGGAGATGCCATTTATTCTAAGGACTAGTGGCAATATTGCTTTGTCTTGATGCCGTTGTTTTTAATTTGATTTTCATTTAGTACAAAGTTCAGCATTATCAACATTTTCCACCTCTGTGTGTTCTTGTGTGCATCTCAGTGTTTTTGTTCACATGTGCTTTTGTATGTTTATGTATATTGCATATCTAGTGGTTTGAGCTGGAAACCATTTGTCATGTGGCGTGCAGTCTGTTAATTGAAACATCTCAAACATGATAGATTGTTGGAAGTCAAGGCCATTGATTGCTTGGATTGGTGTGAGGTAAGGTTTTTTTCTTTTCTTTTCTTTTCTTTTTCTTTTTTTTCGTTTTGTATATGTGATAACCAGCCTGCCCTTTTGACATTTAATTGTATAGCATTAATGTATTGATGTTTTTGTTTAATTTATTGTAATTTATCATTTTTAGTGAAGATTATCTTTGAAATTTCTTGAAATAAGAGGTTTTGTTTCTAGGAATTTTCAAATTATTTTATCATCAGGAAGATTCCTTTTAGTTCTGTAGACAGTAATTCAATTTCCAACGTATTGGTGTCTACTGATAATACTTTTTTGATTGTGGAAGAAATAGGATAGAGTAGTTTGGTTATCTTACTCAATCCAAGTAAGGAAAAAAGGGAGACACTGTCTTGCAACTTGTCCATTAGTGTTCCAGGCCATTTACAGAAAATAGGTGCTTTAAATACTCCTTACTTGAAGTTAGCAGCTGCATGTACTCCCTCCAATTGATTTTAAGGGGAGATGGCTGTCTTGAGTCTTCTTATCCTTACCTTCAGTTTCAAATTGGTATATGAAAACAAAAGTCTCGTTAAAAATTTTGGGTACATATTTTGGTGGTTCATCATTCACACTGTTGATTGTTAATACCTAATATTTTTTGGCTGTATTCATAGTCATTGCTTTTACTTTCTAGCTTTAAAGTGTTTTTGGGTTTGTTTGTTAGATTTCCCACCTTTCTACTCAGGCATAATAAGAAGAAATGCAAATATTCCTTGATGGTTTTGCTTTGTGATAATAACTATTGTATTGAATTGCAGACTAATATCAATATTCACGAGTTTTTTACCAGGTATACTAAAGGTCAGTTTGATCGTCATTCATGGCCCTTGATACTGAAACTAAAAGATTGGCTTTCATCTACTCTATTTGAGGGAAAATTGCCACGTCATGGAGATCAGTTTATTTGTTGCTTGCCAATCAAGGAATATACACATCCACAGATGGGTGTTTTAAACATTGCTGTCCAGTTTCCCTATGAATCTCTCAAGCTAGATATGGGTCCCAAGACTTATGTTGTGTATGGAGTTGCTCAGGAGCTTGGCCGTGGAGACTGTCACTAAGCTTCATTGCAACATGTCTGATTTGGTATGGTTGGTCATGTTGAATCTCCTGCTGATCACTTTGTTTTGTTTGTCAAAGGAAAACTTATGCATTTGGGGTTGTATAGGTTAACGGAAGTGCATGTGAGGGCCAGATTAGTTGAGTAAGGGTTGGCATTTGGTAATTGACCAAATTTATGTCACCCATCTTTTACACTATGTTTGGTTGGGGGATGGAAAATGGGGGAGAGAAAAGTGGGGAGAAAAGAGTTTTTTTTGTTGTTTTGTTGAGAGGGGAAAGGGGGGTGGATTTTGGTGGGGCTTGGATGTTTTATCATTGGGCCTACCCAAAAAAATCCCCCAAATTGGGCAGAAAAAAGGGAGAAAGAGGGGTGTTAGTGTGAAATGACATGTGTACCTGCTGTGTGGTGCCTCTTTTTACTTGCTTGTCTTAATTTTTTATTCTCATTGTTTGTCTTATTAGGTTTTGCTGCCACTTGCTTGGATGTATAAGTAAAAATAACACAGTTTCTTACATTTTTTTTTTTTTAATAGATTTTTTATTTAAAAAAAAAAAAAGAAGGCAGAAAATATTTTGCTGCTTATATTTTATAATTGATAACATTATGTATGAAAGCTTGTGTCTCATGCCTTCAATTTCAAATTTTGGAGTTCATTGTGATGTATGAAATTGATTTCTGTTTATATATTTGTTTCCATATTAATATAAATAAAGTTAATAATTTTTTTTTCTTTTCTATTCAGTCAATGCATAAAGGTTGCACTCAACTTTGTCTCACCTGAAAATGTTGGTGTGTGCATCTGTTTAACGGAGGAATTACACACACTTCCCCAGAATCATAGGGCTAAGGTGGGCAAGTTGGAGGTATTTAATTGAATCCATCTTGTTGATATGACCTTAAGGGTTTATAAGATTTTTTTTTTCTTCCTGTTATTTGCATGTTTCCACTTGTGCTTCTTGTGCTTAATACTGTGAACTATGCTGCTGTTCATCATTAGCTTATTTGTATCACCTTAGACCTTTTCATTCCTGCACCTCAGTGATTGCTGGTGACAATGTGAGCTTTCTTTGTAGTGGCATCATCATGGTTTTGTTTCTAGGAATTTTCAAATTATTTTATTATCAGGAAGATTCCTTTTAGTTCTGTAAACAGTAATTCAATTTCCAACATATTGGTGCCTTTGTATTCGAAAGAGTTTCAGTAGTGATAGCATAAAAACAAATGTCACATTTTTGTGTGCTGATGGGAGTTGAAAATTGCTTTGTTTCCAATTTCAGGACAGAGAGTGCCTTGAAGTTCAGTTGGTTTTTCTTGTCTTATCTGGTACGTGATATATGATTCTGTCTTAGCCATGCTTCTCATGAATAGGTCTATTGATCAATCTGGCACAATGCAGCTTTATATTGGTTTTTGTATTTTTGCTGCTATTGCATCCCCAATCATCTTTCATGGGAAGTCATTGACTTCAGTTCTTGTTTCTTGAACTATTGAAGTGGCTGGTTGCCATTAATAAAGCTTACAAATATATTTGCTATGTAGTGTTTTGAAAGAGCATTGAGTGAATAAGAAAATAATGCAAGCACTTTAGTTGTTGTCTCACACATGTTAGTGAACGGTAAACATATGTGAATTTGTAGTCAAAAGGTATAATGGTATAATTTTGGTTAATGTTAACTAAGAAAAAGTAAATAAGTAGTCAACTCGTTCTTGCTGAGAAATGAGAATAAGATCCTTTAAACTGACCATTAGGTAAGGCAAATAGTATGGGAACAGGATTCTGCTATGGCATTTTAAGGGTCTTGGTGTATAGAGAATTGGATTATTTTGTTGAAGTTGCTTTCATCAGATTATTGATTTATATAAAGCACGCTGAGATATCCTGGTGCTGCAGTGAACTAATTTCAATCATTAAGGAATTGTAGCATCTAGAGTGTACAATGTTTTGTAACTTTTCAGTAGTATCTTTCTAAATCAATTTAGGCTTGTTGATGAGCATAGGGTCTTGCAACAGTTGTTACAATCATATTTCAGTTGTTTCTGGCCTATATACATTACAACTTACCAATATAAAATTTTTCATTCTTATTTTCGTGATTCAGGGGAATCCTTGCAGCAATTGATGTCTTCTTTGACCATACCTTGGTTGGGGTAAGTTGTTTAATGTATTCATGGAATTGTGGCTTTTACCTTTTGCCACTGAAATTGCAGTCATGAAGATGTTCTTATGGTTTAGTAGGACAATAGTCAATGAATTGTTTGTGTATTCATTTACGCTGTTCAGAAATATGATGTAGGAATAGAAGTTTTCTCTTTTGTTGCGGTCCATATTTTCAAGTGCTGTGTAGTTCGAAAAGGGATATAATGTGTCAGCCTTCCTTATATTTTATCGAAAGTACTGGGGCCTGGCTCTTATTTATAAAAATGATTTAGATTTCCTATACGTATCGTAAGTATTGCTATTATGAGAGCTCTGTAAACTTTTTCTCTAATTTTGACACACTCAAATTCGTACTCTCTGCCCCTACATGTACCACACATTCTTTCCCCTCCCCCCAAAATGAACCATAATGCTAATATCCAACTTAATAAGTTATCCAACACACTCAACTCAACTCCAACCTGGAATATACCTGCTGCTAGGCTGTTAAAGCTTTGATCCTTTCCTTCATTTTACAAATCCAAATGGAACTTGTTCATGTAAATATTCAAATCATTGTGAAATAATATTTGCATGGTATGAAAACAGACTCAGCCATGCATTTGGAAGATGTTATGATCAAGGGAGGCAATTCCATACAGTACTAGCCCCTGGACTGGTGCAGAAACAGGGCTAAAGCGTACCGCACTAGATACTGGAGTGTATTGGGTCTTTTCAATCATAACGGGATAAATTTAGGATTTTGGCTGGTAAATGCATACCGCACTGAAATTTTATTTTTGTTTGAAGAATGAAACCTTAAATTGTATTTTTCTTGGTTCCTACTGTTTCATCCAGGACCTTGTTCATTGGAACACGATTGGTCTAGGTAGGGAATCAAGAGGTCTCTACTTGTTGCAGCAACACACTCTTTCAACTAAATCTCATTCTGTTTTAGCTACTTCTTTTGATTCACACTCTTTCAAAAAAAGTTGAGTTTGTTGAATAATATGTTGTACCTGATGAACATATTAATAAAACACAGTGCTGTTGATGATATTCTGCTTACAGGCAATGACCACAGTTGCATTGCTGAATTGAAGGAAGTTTTAGACAAGAAATTTGGTTTGAAAGATCTGGGTTCTTTGAGGTACTTTCTAGGCCTTGAGGGGGAGTGTGAAGATTCAAGATACCAAGAGTAAGGGACTGTGTTGTTTAACAAAAGAAAAGTGAAGTCAGAGATGAAGAAGAACGACAGCGTTTTGTTAATTGAAAAGAAGAAGAAATTAAAGGAAACGGTGTCATTCCATTTGAATCAAGAAGATACAAGACACGGGTTAGAGAGTTTAAACACGCGAATAGTTTGTTAGTCTGTTATTGCTTGTATAGATGTCAGTCACTGATTGGTGTTTTTAGAAATTAGTTAGTTATTTTGTTTTGGCTCCAACTTAATGCTCTGGTAATTGTGTGTGTGTGTGTGTATGTATGTATATATATATATAGCGGAGCTTGGTGTAATTATTTCTTACACTTTGTAATTCATTTTCTCAGCAATAAAATCTCAGATTCATATATAACGTACAAAGGTCAAGTTCTAAATAAATTGTAAATGAAGCTAGAGACAGAGAAATATAGAAAGTATTTGAAATTTTATTATAATTAATTATATATTCAAATACAATGCAATTTTAAATTATGACATTCTATGAACTAGCTAGATCACTAAACATCCAAGGGATCCCAGCCTACCCTACAAATAGGACAAGGAGTAGCATGGTTGCTCCGACTCAACCATGTCTGGATGCACTCTGCATGGAATGCATGGCTGCATGCAGGAATCTCAGCAACCCTGTCACCCTCCTCAAAGTCTCCAAGGCAGATAGTGCACTCTGTGGTGATGAATCCAGCACCGGCATCAGCATGGAAGGGTCGTTGTGGGAGTTCCGGTGGAGTACCAAGCTCTAGGTTGGAGTTGTTGGCATGTTGATCAGATTGTGCGGGGTGGCACCACCTCCAGCAAAAATGGACGATCCCAAGGAAGAGAATAACCCCAATAACAGCACCCACAGTCCCCACACCCTCACTGGCATTAGAGCTCCACTCTGACAACTCAAAGGAGTCAATTGCTCCTACTACATGGTGGAGGCAACAGAGGCAAAAGAGAAAAAATGGGGGTCCCATGGCCATGTCAGAGAGAGAGAGAGAGAGAGGAAGGAGAGTAAGAGAGAGAGAGAGAGGGGGAAGGAGAGGTAGAGATCGGTATGAGTCGGAAAATATGAAGAGATCGAGAGAGAGAGACGAAAAGGAGAGTAAGAGAGAGAGAGACAGGGATGAGAAGGAAGCTATTGAGAAAATGAGTAAAAGATGGAGGGAGGGATGAGAGGATAAGAGATAGTTGTAAGTCATCTTCGAAGGTCGCTTTCGAATATCGTCTTCGAATGGAAAGCTACATTTGATTGGTACTGCTATTTTCGGTAATAAGCCGAAACGGTCATATTTGGAAAAAGAATGAATGAGAAAAGGAGATGAAGAGAAGACCAGAACTGCAAAGAAGAAGAAGAAATGCGGCAGAAGAAGTTTTTCAGTGCACAGTAAGAAAGAGATTCAATTTAAAGCTTATTAGTTATTTTTGTTTTTGTTTCAGTTTGGTGGCTGAGGATTTGCCTTGTACTCCTTCTCTTCTTATGAATGCGGTTATGTATATCACTCATGTTGCCATATAGAGAACAAGACTGTTGTTAAAATCCTCAAGTTTCTTTTTTTGATGAATTATTCATGCGGTTCATCAAAAATGCGTAATTCTATCCTACTTAAAAATATTATAATAATTGCAAAGTTGATGATTCATTATGTCATCAAAACAAGTCACATGACTTTTAATGTGAGTATAAGTATATGTGGATAAAAAGTAAATGAAAAAGTGGATGGTTATTTGAACCACCACATAAATTAAAAGAAAGTTTTCCAAATTAGTTTGAAAGAAAACTCTATTCTTAGAATAAATTACAGCAACCTCTTTTGAGGTTTTGAGAAATATCAAAGACATGCCTTCACACTTTGAAAATGTCACTCCACCCCCCGAAGTAATTATCAGCTAACATTATTTAAAAAATATATCTAAGAAAAATTTCTGAAGATTTAAAAAAAAAAAAAAAAATCCAAGTGGCCTTTGGTTAGTTCTCAGTTATGCCCATTTGTATATAAAATTATAAATGAAAGAGTCTTCCAGAACACAAAAAGATATCCTTGTAGGCTTGAAGCATGGAGTAAGCTTACTTGTTTTGGTTGTTTCTTCCTCTCACTTCCTATCTCTACTTCTCCCTTTATTTATGTACCTTAGATAAGGAGTTCATGTTCATTGTGGGTTAGGGATTTGGAATTTTAATTTGGATGTTTTGAATTCAATCGTATTTGACTATGAGTGAGAGTGTTGATGATAAGCGAGTTATGTGAGAGTCATATGGAAGTTGATGTGAAAGTGCTAGGTGGAATGACTATTTATATTTTATTTTTATTTATACCATGTGTGCATCCCATCTGCCACCTCAGCAGTTTCTATTAATCATCTAACGGTAGAGACTAAATAAACTATGACTTGAAAATAGCAAGGACAAAATCAACCGTTCCCAAAATTAATTATGTCTCAAAAGTGTTATTTAAATAATTGTTTACTAGCAATAAATGCAATATTAGAAAAAAAAAATTAGGTGAAAATCTCACAAATGAATAAGAAATTTTCCAAAAAAAAGTTATAAAATATTTTAGATGAACAACTCAAAAATGAACAAGAAATTCATATTAAAACTAAAAATTTAAATTGTATCTAAATCAATTAGAAAAGTAGATGTTACGTAAAAAAAAATCATTTAATTAAATTAAGTATATAAAAAACCCAAATTTTTAGGCCCTAAAATCCCTTGAGCTAGCCCTTTGGGAGTTGTATCTTTGTAGGGGGAGTTTTATCTACTTTGCTTAGAGGTAGTATAGCGTTTTGTTTGCAAATTAGGACAAATCGTGAGCCTTGTTATGTTCAAATGCCCTTATTCAAGTTTAAGATGATGACTCCATATT
>JAOWBE010175904.1:0-11664 GCA_028566155.1 Quercus phellos | reverse complement strand
GTAACCATATGAATAATGGACAAACTCCATGAAAGAAAAATGAATGATTCATATAAATCACCTAATGGTAAATGCCTCGAAAAATTTGAATTTGTAAAAAAGTTCAAATTAGTTGTGTGGAGGCAAAAGCTCAAATTTGCACACCGGGCCTTAAGACCTATTTGCTAATGTGGATATGTCCGAGGAGGAGTAAATGACTGAAGAAGCCCCAGGATAGATAATCGCATAAGGAAAGGGTGGAGGGCTGAAGTCCGAGGAGGTTACCCTCTTCGGACCGGACGAGTATCAGTCGATCAAGCACCCAGGTAACTTAGGTGACCTTCCAGGAGTTTCCAACGATGAGGATAGACTTTAGGCACGTATGGAGAGAATAAGAATACAGAAATATCTAAGGGAAAAGCTGCTACCACCGCATTAAATGCACTGCAGCAACTTTTCTGGCAGCATTTATATGGAGAAGACCTCTAAACAGTGTAGTCTCAACCACTACCGTTCATAGAAAGCCAAGGAAGATGCTTGATAAGACATATACTCGAGTATAGGTTTAGATGATGAATAAGTATACGATGGAGATGACTTAAAAAAGGGTATATAATGTGAAAGACACTTCATAAGGGAGGGATCGGAAAGCACAAGTGAAAAGAATAGAAAAAGAATTACTATAACTGTAAACGTTAAACCATCTTTCAGAAATAGTGATTGGAATAGCAATTCACCTCCTCAGACCAACATTTCACCAATATTCACATGTTTTCATGTTTGGTCATACCTGAAATCTTAGCTAACCGTTGTTCATTTCGCTAAGAGCCTAGTTCTTTCACCCACTCTCTACAAATTTATTGTATTGGGCTCATTAGGCTCATATCCCAACTCTTTTGGGCTTGGGTTACAAACTGTATCCCTACAATTGGCGCTATCTGTGGGAAGAACTTGTGCTTCAATGTAGTATAACGGTTATGGCAGGATCAAGTCCACATCAAACAAGTCCGCACCAGGCAGAATCTGCCAACGTTCACCAACAAGATGAATTCCTCAATCTTGAGCGTGAAAAGGGTCTGGAAAATTATCAAGATGGTAGTCTAGACACAATCCATACTGGTGGAAGCGGGTATCAAAGAAAAGGTCTTGCAGCTCATGAGCAAGGTGATGAAAAAGCCATGCAACAAGAAATTGATGATTTAAAGAGGCAACTCCGTCAAGCACAATAGAAGCGATCCCCTTCCAGCTTTGATGTTTCTTCTAATGACGAAGAAGATACTATCTACAGACAACGGTCTAGAACTCCACCAAGCAAGTTTTTCTCTTGTGAGGAAGAGCAACTTCACAAAAGGAAACGCAGGAGTCCTTCTCGCAAGGGAGTAGTAACTGATGTTATGAAGAAGGCCTTGAGCCAGATTTCTAAATCACCCTTTACACGAGGGATAGAAAAGGCAAAGCTTCCTAGGCGTTTCCATTAGCCAACGTTTGTCATGTATAATGGTCAAACGGATCCTGTGAAGCACGTAATTCAGTTCAAATAGAAGATGGCTGTCCATTCTCAGGATTAGGCTTTGATGTGTAGGGTATTTCCATCCAGTTTGGGACCAATGCCAATGAGATGGTTTGATGGGCTAAGGACAAATTCTATAAGCTCCTTCAAAAAACTCACCCAATCATTATGTTCCTGATTCATTACATGTAGTAGGGTTCCTCAACCTCTAGACCCCTTATTGTCCATGTCAATGAGGGAAGGAGAGTTCGTAAAGGCGTATTCTGAAAGGTACTGGAGATGTTTAATGAGATTGATGGCGAATTTGATGAGGTTGCTGTTAAAACTTTCAAGGTTTGTCTCCCATCCGAGCACGGTTTGAGGAAATCTCTAACAAGTAAACCTGTCACCAGTTTATGCCAGCTAATGGATCGAGTTGATAAGTATAAGAGGATCGAAGACGACCAATAGCAAGGAAAAGGGAAAGCTAAGGTTATTCCTCAAGAAATGAGGGATTTCAGGTCAGACCGATACAATAATAACCGGCCGAAAAGGGATTATGCAAATCAATCAGGGTCTAACAATACTCAATTCGTCGGTGCGGTGTTCCGAGAACCAGTGTATCAAGTATTGGAAAAGATTAAAAATTGAACCATTCTTTAAACGACCAAATCAGATGATGAGAAATCTCGAAAAGCGTAACCGCAACCTCTATTGCCAATATCATCAAGATCATGGGCATACCACAGAGGATTGTAAAAGTTTGTGGGATCACTTGGACCAACTCGTCTAAGAGGGCAAATTGAAGCAGCTACTACATCATTCCAGTGGTCTGGGGAGCCAAGCCAACTCTGGGTCTCAAAGGGATATTCCTTCAAGACCCCCCTTGGGAACTTTCAATGTTATCTTTGCTGCACCAGGCAGAATAGGATCATACCAGTCAAGGATAATGTCTGTAGTTCATCTATTCTCAGGAGACATTAATCAGGATTCGAAGAGGGCTAGAGTGGAACTGCCGTTGGTCATGGGCTTCTCAGATGAAGATAAGATTGTAATCATTCAACCCCACAATGATGCCTTAGTGATCACCCTCCGAATTGGGGGATAGGATGTGAAGAGGGTAATGGTGGATCAAGGTAGCACTGCTGAGATAATGTATCCCGACTTTTATAAAGGGCTGAACTTAAAAGCTGAGGATCTAACACCCTACAGTTCTCCCTTAGTGAGTTTTGAAGGGAGGATTATTATTCCGAAAGGTCGAGTCAGATTACCCGTGCAGACTGGTTCAGAAGTAGTGGAGGTAGATTTCATTGTCGTGGACGCATACTCTCCCTACACAACAATTGTTGCCAGACCTTGGCTTCATACCTTGGGAGCAGTTTCTTCCACTCTGCACCAGAAGGTTAAGTATCCGTCCGAGGGCCAGATTAAAGAAATATTAGGAGATCAGTCTTTGGCAAGGCAATGCTTGGTGGCTGCCATCCAACATAAACCCGAAACTGAGTCCTCAACTCATGCAGAAAAGGGCTTATAGCAGTTAAAATCACTGGTGTTATCCATCGATAAGCCAGCCGAAGGTGCGAAGTGTGAAGATTTAGTAAAGGTTGTTATAGGGGATGCCCCAGAAAAGTTCTTTCAGATTGGATCCCAGCGGCCTCATCAAAAGAGAGAAGAGCTGATAAAATTCCTTAAAAGGAACATTGTTGTCTTTGCCTAGAATGCTTATGAAGCCCCAAGAGTAGATCCAGAATTCATCTATCACCACTTGAAAGTTAATCCGTTAATCACACCTAGAAAGCAGCTCCCTCGGCGCCTATCCAAAGAGCATGCTGAAGCAGTGTGAGAGGAAGTGATTAAACTTAAGCAAGCCGAGGCTATTAAGGAGGTTTTTTATTCTGAATGGTTAGCAAATACTGTAGTGATAAAGAAGAAGAGTGGGAAGTGGCGAGTGTGTGTAGATTTCATGGACTTGAATAAAGCTTGCCCCAAGGATCCGTTCCCTATGCCCAAAATAGACCAGTTAGTAGATGCCACTATTGGTCATCCTCAAATGAACTTCTTAGATGCTTTCCAAGGTTATCATCAGATACCTCTGGCCTTGGACGATTAGGAGAAGATAGCTTTTGTTACCCCTATCAGGAACTACCATTACAAAGTAATGTCATTCGATTTGAAGAATGCAGGATCCACATATTAGAGAATGATGACGTGGATGTTTGAGTCGCAATTGGGAAAGAACATCAAAATCTACATAAATGATATGGTGGTGAAAAGTAAGATGGTTTCGGAGCATTTGGGAGACCTTCGAACTATCTTTGAAATCCTTAGAAAGTACAAGTTACGCTTAAATACTTCCAAATGCTCATTCGGTGTGGGGTCAAGCAAATTCTTAGGCTACATGGTTACTCACAGAGGAATTGAAGTTAACTCCGATCAGATTAAAGCTATTAACAACTTGCAATCTCCTCAGAATCCCAAGGAAGTGCAAAAATTGATCAAAATGGCCGCCGCTTTGAATAGATTCATATCTCGATCAGCAGACAGGTGCAGACCCTTCTTCTTATTAATCAACAAATGGAAAGGTTTTGAGTGGACTAAAGAATGTGCCATAGCTTTCCAGCAACTTAAAGACTATCTAGCTCAGCCATCGATCACGTCTAGTCCCGAGCCAGATGAGGTCCTGTTTGCCTACATTGCTGTAGCCCCTTATGCTGTAAGTTTGGTACTAATACAAGTTAACTGTGGTGTACAACGGCCAGTTTATTATATGAGTAAATCACTGCATGAAGCCGAGGTGCATTATCTACCATTGGAGAAAGCTATCTTGGCAGTAGTGCTTGGCACACATAAGCTGCCTCATTACTTCAAAGCACATACAGTTGTCGTTCTTACTTATCTCCCGCTTAAAACCATACTCAGAAGTGACGATTACTCATGAAGGGTAGCCAAATGGGGTACAATTCTAGCGGCTTTTGACATCAAATACATGTCTCGTACCTCCATAAAAGGACAAGTTCTCGTAGATTTAGTGGCCAAATTCACCGAACCCCCAATGGAAGAGTTGGAATCAACAGAGAACATGAATGAAAAATCGGTCGGCACGATCTCCCAACATGGCCTTCCGGCCTGGGAAGTATATGTTAATGGGGCATCGAATCATAAAGGCTCAGGGATCAGGCTAGTACTGATATTCCCTAAGAAGGTCATTGTTGAAAAATCTTTGAGATTTGATTTTTCGGCTACAAACAATGAGGCGAGTACGAAACTTTGTTGATGGGAATGGCCATGGTTCAAAGAATGGGTGGAAAATCAGTAAAAGTTTTCTCGAACTCAAGGCTCATCGTCGGCCAAGTAAAAGGGGAAATCGAAGTAAAAGATGAGAGAATGCAAGGATACCTGAGTCAAGTTAAATGTCTACAATCAGAGTTCAATTCTTTTGACTTATTGCATACCCCCAGAATTGGTAATGCACATGCTGATTCTTTAGCCATGCTTACAACCTCCTCGGCGCAAGATTTGCCTCGAGTTATCCTTGTTGAAGATTTGTACAAGCCCACAAAGACAAAAAGAGAGACAGCCCGAATTCATCAAATTAGAGTAGGGCCGAGTTGGATGGACTCTATAATTCAATTCTTGAGGGAGGATACTCTGCCTGAAGAATGGATAGAAGCTGACAAAATACGAAGGAAGGCCATAAGGTTCTAGCTATTCAAGAATCAGAAACCATACAAGCAGTCTTTTTAGGATCCTATTTGTTATGTATTCACCCAGAGATGACTGAATCGCTTTTAGAAGAGTTGCATGAAGGAATTTACAGAAGCCATACTGGTGGAAGATCTCTAGCACATAAAGCTATTACTCAAAGTTATTGGTGGCCAAATATGCAGAGAAAAGCTCAAGAATACGTCAAGAAGTGTGACCAATGCCAACGGTTCGCGCCAAGCATACACCAACTAAGGGGAATTCTTAATCCGCAATCCAATCTGTGGCCATTTGCTCAATGGGGCTTGGATATTATAGGACCATTCCCCAAAGCAGTGGGAAACAGGAAATATCTCCTGGTTAGCACAGATTATTTTACGAAGTAGGTTGAAGCTGAACCTCTAGCTAACATTAGGGACGTGGATGCGAAAAGATTCATTTGGAAAAACATTTTCACTCGATTTGAGGTTCCTCGTGTGCTCATCTTGGACAACAGCCTTCAGTTTGACAGCAAAACATTTAGAAGTTATTGTGGCGAGTTGGGGATCACAAATAGGTATTCTACTCCTGCCTATCCCCAAGGAAACGGACAAGCAGAGGCTGTAAATAAAGTCATAGTAAATGGGCTAAAAAAAGGCTAGATGACGCAAAAGGCAAGTGGGTGGAAGAACTACCATATGTTCTTTGGACATATAGAAACACGCCTCGTAGATCTACTGGAGAGACCCCTTTCTCGATGACTTATGGGGCCGAGACTGTTATCCCTTTGGAGACTGGTTTCCCAACGCTGAGAAGCAGTTTATTCAATCCAAGTGATAACGATGAGCATCTAAAAAGGAGTTTGGACTTGATTGAAGAGAGGAGGGAAAACGCAATGGTCCAATTGGCCTATTACAACCAAAAACTGAAGCAAGGTTATGATGTCAATGTAAAATTGAGACCTTTAACTCCTGGTGATCTGGTGTTACGTAAAGTTATGGGCGCTACAAAGAATCCAACTTGGGGAAAGTTATGATCAAATTGGGAAGGACCCTACCGTATCACCTCGGAAGCTGGCATTGGAGCTTATTTTCTAGAAGATTTGGACGAGAATGTAATACCATATCCTTGGAATGTAAACAACCTAAAGAGGTATTACTATTAATAAATATTTTCATGATCAATTTATTTGTTCATTATATAAGAAGTTTATACATTTTACTTTTTAGTTCTTATAAGTTTTTAAACTTAAATTCAATCATGCCTGAAGTCCTCAAACCAGATGATTTGGGTTAGTTAACACTCGTTCATAATTCTCATAAGTGTTTAAACTTAAATTAAATCATGCCTAAAGTCCTCGAATCAGATGATTTGGGTTAGTTAACACTCGTTCATAATTCTCATAAGTGTTTAAACTTAAATTCAATCATGCATGAAGTCCTCAGACCAGATGATTTGGGTTAGTTAACACTCATTCATAATTCTCATAAGTGTTTAAACTTAAATTCAATCATGCTTGAAGTCCACAGACCAGATGATTTGAGTTAGTTAACACTCATTCGCAATTCTCATAAGTATTTAAACTTAAAATTCAGTCAAGCCTGAAATCCTCGGACTGAATGATTTGAATAGGTTAGCATCGTAATGCCATGCTTATAGATATTTATATAACTTTTAAGTTGCGCTTGGATACCTTGGACTACTTATTGAATTTGAATAAACTTGTAGTATTACCCTTGGTAAGACCGAGGTAAATTGCTCAATAACTTGCCTAAATTGCAGAAATGTTTATCAATATCCAATTAAAGTTACTTGCCTGTTTATAGGATGCGATAGTGGATTTTGTTCCAGTGGCAAAAGATCATCATACTTTGACAATGAATCTCATAACACACATTATGAAGATGTATGAAACAAAAGAAAAATATCTTCATTAATAATATTAAAAAAAAAAAGTGTGGTACATTCCTTTAAAAAAAAAACATATAAAAATAATAAAAATCCACTAGCCTAAGCTTTTGTATTGGAGACCACTGGCTCAACAGTTTGGCCGAACTGAGGGGCAACAGTATCTGGGGCTTTCTCTGTGGGATCAGAAGAATTTTTCTTCTTATCCTGGCCTTTATCCTTGCCTTTAAGAGTTTCAGTCTTCTTTCATTGGCCATCATCTTGGTTAGAGTCTTTTGGAACTTCCAAGAAAGCAGGAGGGACTTGGTCCGCCTTTGACTACGCAGATACTTGTGTGGCTTGTTCAGGGTGAGAGGAGTCAGGACCTGGGAGCTCGCGAATTTCTGGATCATAGTAAATGCTTTCAGGTCACCTCAAGTCAAAGCCTACAAGGACCCCAGCAACATCAAGGGCTTTACCCCAAGAGATGTCGCAATAATCCCTACATACAGCGGAGAGTTCCTCCGTGAGTCTAGCTTGAGTCTCTTCCACCTCAAACGTGTAAGCAGCCTGCTTCTTGGCCTCGACTGCCTCCTTAACCAGTTGGACAACTTCCCTGGCCTTTCGAAACTCTTCGCAAAGCTCCGTCACTAGTTTTTTTTCAGTTGCAAGATTGATTTCACTATAGTGCAACTGTTTACGTAGATCTTCAACTTGCTTCTCAGTAGTCTTAAGGCCTGCTTCAGAGCTATCCCTCACCCTAACTGCCTCCTTCAGTTGCTCAACCAGTTTGGATTGATTTTCTTTTAAGGCGCCTAGCTCTACCTCGACCTCAGACCGAGCATCGAAGGCCGCCCTAGCCTCACTGCAGGCATCTTTAACCAAATCCTTGGCCACATAAACCTGTTGGGTAATCTACGTGACAAAATAAAGATTTTGTTCTTAGTATAAAACGCAGAGCAAAAACTTATGAAAATAGCCAAGTGTTTAAGTAGGGCAATAGATAAAACTACTTACCATGGCCAGATCCCTCTTAAGAGATAGGAAGAGCTCTTGTTTATTGAAACGCCAGTAAGCCTCCATGTCTTTTGGAAGGAGGAGGGGCTACTCCAAAGCCTCGGCAACATGACCTGCATGCCCCCCATGGTAATGTCTAATGGAGGTATCCCAAGCAATGGGAACACCGTCCACCTCTAATTTAGGAGACCATATGCGCGATGGACGGCGCACTTGAGCCGCGAGAAGATCTTCTTGGCTTTCAACAAAGTTGGACCTCCAACTTCTTTGGTCCTGGGACATCCTCTGTTGTTTGTTTCCTTTTGGAGGGCCTATCTCGCCTTCCTCAGGAGCCTCATGTTGCCTCTTTCTCCTCAGTTCAGGATTGGGCTTCAACCTAAAATCAGTAGAGAGCTGAAGAGGGGGAAGAGGAGGGTTCATTGGGGGCTTAGACTTATTGACCTCTTGGGGGGTAGGCGCCTTATTCCTCCCCTTCATAAGCTCTCTCAAACTTTTGCCAGATTTTGAAGACATTTCTTCTGCTTTGTTGTATGAAGATTCCTCCACGTAAGTGATTATAGGAGCAGGGGTTTGAATGCACGAGTACTCGTCAATTTCTTCCTCAGCCTCCGATATAACAATGACTTCTACTCCTTGCGTTTCTTCTTCTTCAAATTGGAACTTGTTAATTTCCTCCTCAAACGAAGAAGAAGATGCAATTCCTTCCTCGGCTACAGCTAGTTTGAGGGGTACTTGTTGAATTGGCTGGGCGACCAAAGGAACACCCTGTGGGATTGGTTGATCGACAGGTGGAAGGTCGTGGGGCGCTAAAAAGTTAGGCTGAGACACGTCTATACGAGCTAACCGGTAGTCGTTTGCCCTGATAGTGTTGCCAATCTCTTGAAAGTTTCTCGAGAAAGGTTCGTAGTCTAAAATCAGATGGGCCGCTCATAGTTGTCCGTCGTCATTCACAAAAATCTAGGATCTCAATAGATAATTAAGCGCGGGTACGTTGATTAGGCTAATCCAAGGAGTTACTTATTCTTTGTCTGTCAAATAAAGGAAAACTAAACAGTTAGAAACTTGGAATTCATTGTAAAATATATATTGGTGTAAAAAAAAAATCTTTTTGACATGGCAAAGCAAAGCCGAGGATGAATAACTTAAATCTAATGTTAGAAAACCTAAATCTAAGGTACCCCACCTGGCTCTCCTAGCTGGGTTGGGCAAGGAAGACCGTCATGGCAGGGACCTAATGCAATTAAGTAGTCATTCTTCATCCCCTTGTTAGACTTAGGAAGACACGAAATGAGCTTAACAACGTCGGACCGAGATTTAAGGTAAAATCCCGCTCCTTTTTTGTTTATGACCCTCGTACCGGTGAACTACGTTGTGCCAGGTTAGCCCTAACCCTAGGTGTCGATTCAGAGCGTCAACTGCTCCTAAGATCCTAAAAATATTAGGTGCATACTATTGGGGGCAAAGCCTATGGTTACGCAAGTAGTCTCTTGTAATCCTACCCTTAAGGAGATTCATTCCTCCCTCTATGAAGGCTATCATGGGGATTATGACTTCTCCCACCTCTCGATCAAATGATAATCCTTCCAGGGAACAGTATCGCAATGATACCTCCTGGGGTATGTGATATTTGTCTTTGAATATTTCTATCAGAGTAGGGCTATCCACTAAATACTTAAATCTACCCATTTCGAATAAGTAGAAAAGAGAAAACACTTGGGGTGACAATGGGGTAATGAAGAATGATGGGCCGAGAAGGCTGTCCAAGAAAATAAAGAAAAATTCGAAAAAGTTAGAACTTACGTGAACTAAATCATGAACTGATTTTTGAAGTCCTTAAGAGGGTTTTTGGAAATTTTTGAGGAAATAGAACAGATGATCTGATAATCGGTATGAGTTTAAATGCTTGAGTGCGCTAGAGATTCTGAACTATGGTGAAGAAAAGAAAAGATAGCTCTCTTATCAGGCTTTATATAAGGGACCGAAAATGAGTGGAATTTATCCCGCCCAAATCTTGAAGGAAAATGAGGTCCGTTAGATCAAAATCCCTCCGTTGGATGCCAAAGACACAGTGCCGCCCAAGGTGATTAATGATGCTTCACGAATTCCGTAGCATCAAAAGCAATGATGAAATGACTAAAATCACATTCCTACATGCGTAAAATTGGATATTTTTTACAGTTTTAACCACGATTTCTTTGGCAAGTCAAAATTCTATTTTTTCTCATCGGATTAAAGGGAAAAATTAAAATTTTGAGGGACTATTATGGGGGCAAAAGCTCAAATCTGTACACTGGGTCTTAAGCCCTATTTGCTAATGTGGAAATGTCCGAGGAGGAGTAAATGACTGAAGAAGCCCCATGATAGATAATCGCGTAAGGAAAGGGTGGAGGGTTGAAGTCCGAGGAGGTTACCCTCCTCAGACTGGACGAGTATCAGTCGATCAAGCACCCAGGTGACTTAGATGACCTTCCAGGAATTTCCAACGATGAGGATAGACTTCAGGCATGTATGGAGAGGATAAGAATACAGAAATATCTAAGGGAAAAGTTGCTACCACTGCATTAAATGCACTACAACAACTTTTCTGGCTGCATTTATGTGGATAATACCTCTAAACAGTGTAGTCTCAACCACTACCGTTCACAGAAAGCCAGGAAAGATGCTTGATAATACATATACTCGAGTATAGGTTTAGATGATGAACAAGTGTATGATGGAGATGACCTAAAAAAGAGTATATAATGTGAAAGACCCTCTATAAGGGAGGGATCGGAAAACACAAGTGAAAAGAATAGAAAAAGAATTAGTATAGCTGTAAACGTTAAACCATCTTTCAGAAATAGTGATTGGAATAGCAATTCACCTCCTCGTACCAACATTTCACCAATATTCACGTGTTTTCATGTTTGGTCATACTTGAAATCTTAACTAACCGTTGTTCAATTCACTAAGAGCCCAATTCTTTCACCCACTCTCTACAAATTTATTGTATTAGGCTCATTAAGCTCATATCCTAACTCTTTTGGGCTTGGGCTACAAACTGTGTCCCTACAAGTTGAATGTAGAACTGTTCACTAAGTAAAACTATTTTCTGCATTAAGTAAAACTGCTCACTGTTTTCTCATGAAAATTGTTCACTATTTTCTGCGTAAACTATTTCTAGTATTCTGCATAAAATTATTTTCTGTTCACCATTATTTAAAAAATTGTTCACTTTCTTTTCTGCAAAAATTATTCTCTGTTCACTGTTTAAAAAAATTTTCGCTGTTTTCTCATAAAACACTTAGTGAAATCATGTTTTCTAAATTTAAACGCCAAATCTAAATGTTTTTTCATGTTTGAATTTCACAATGATCGAATCTATTTTTCTACATTGATAAAATCTGTTTCTATATTAATAAAATTTGCTCTCTACACATCATGTTTACTGTATATTCGAATCTGCTTACTACATTCATAATTTTTTTTTTTTCATTAAGTAAAACTGTTCACTGTTTTCTCATAAAAATTGTTCATTGTTTTCTGCATAAACTATTTTTAGCATTGGCGCAATTATTGCACTTAAATGGTTTTTGTGTTTTTTTAAATATGTAACCATATGAATAATGGAC
>JAOWBE010175862.1:0-11669 GCA_028566155.1 Quercus phellos | reverse complement strand
GTGGGGATTCTATTCGGGGGGGCTTTTTTTTTTTTTTTTTTTTTTTTGTTACCTATAGCCGCGTTTTTAAAAACGCAGCTATAAGTCCTCCTTTTAAATTTTTTTTTATCTGGTCGTATATTGTAGGCCATCCTTTTAAAATATATATATTATTCGACTATAGCTCCTCCTTAAAAAATAAAAAATAAATTATTTGGCTGTATACTGTCGGCCATTCTTTCAAAAAATATATATTATTTGGCTGGACCTATAGCCGTGTTTTTGAAAAACGCGGCTATAGGTGCACTTTTAAATAAAAAATTATTAGGCTGGACCTATAGCTATGTTTATTAAACATAGCTATAGGCCCTATCAAAAAGGCTGTTAAAGACACTTACAAACGCGGCTATAGGTTGGCTATAGCCGCAATTTTTGTAAACGCGAGTAAAAAAAATGTGGCTATAGCCCGCGTTTTTTGTAGTGTTCGTTGCCTCAAAAGTTCAAGAATCATGTCACTCTACTAGACTTCTTCCCACAAAGACTCCCTCAAAATGATTCGATGGAAACCGTTCATATGGTATCTTGTTATGAAATCCATGATGAGGAAGACAACTCAAAGCCAAGTCCCAAGTATCCCTCTATTCAGTTACATGTCTAAAAAGCTAGTGCAAAGGTTGGCCAGAAGACATGACACAATGAAAGTTACAAATGGCTTGAATCAAGAAGGTGAAAAGTTCCCACCACGAATTTTAGTGTTTAATTGCATCAAGGCTTCAAGCTTCTCACTATTACGAATTTTAGCAGTCAAAAGTTTAAGTGTTGTTCGCCCAACACAAAACCAAAATGCTCTTGCATGTAGTTCAGCCTTCAATCGGTTAAGGGCAACGAAAGCATCTATCATTGGTTGTTCTCAAGATCAAATAGTCTTAGGGCCAAGAAGAGGAAAGTGTTGGCAGCAAGATACACAATCACATCCCCTCACACATGAAGTGTAAGTATCTTCTTGACATAACCACAGAAGGTTCACTTAAAGTTAAAAGGCAGACAATCATACATACTACTCAATCACATATTCAAGATCAACAAGAAATTGAGGAGGCTTCACCAGCATTGGAAGATAGGGAGCAAACTACATTTGATGAAGTACAAGATGTCTACAAGATAATTGATGGTGATGATGCGAGGATCAATCCTATTGATGGGAGGCTCCTTAAGCACTCCTACACATGAAATTCTAGATTGCTCCTTGGTAAGAGCTTAAATAGCTCACCTTTGCACTTCAAAGGTGCATGATGTCTTCCCTTTACCTTTGATGGTGTTCACCTTTAAAAATAAATAAATAAATAAATTTTAAAAAAAAGAAATCGTCAGGTTGAAAACCTTAAAGAATGAGACCTAAGCAAAATTGAGAGGACAAAAAGAAAAAGAGCTCATTAGATTGAAAATCTTGAAAAATGCAACCTAAGCAAAAGTTAGAGCCAAAAAAAAAAAACCGTTTTTCTTGAACTACGTGATGACTTGATCCCTCACGGGTACGTAGGCAACTTGGTATCTCATACTAAGTTTAGTCACAAGTAAAATAAAAAATAAAATAAAAAAACTCGCATCTCTGAAGTATGGATTTGTTGCCATGCAATTCTAAAGTTTCTACTACATACTATCTTCTGAATTGCAACAACTTGCATCTTTAAAGCATGGGCTGTATCGCTTCTCATCTTTAAAGTCAAATTTGTGTCTCTCTACATCTCTGAAGTTTTGATGGCATCGCTTATCTTCAAAGTCTTGGTGACGTCTTCTCGCATCTTTAAATTCTTCATCATGTCATCTCTCAGCTTTAAAGTCATGTTGGCACCTTCTTGTGCCTTCGAAGTCTGGACATGTCACTTTGTATCTCTGAAGGAGCCTTGATGACGAAGTGAAGGTTTTAGTCAAAGATTCACTAAGCTCATAAGACATAACATAGTGCCATTTACATTCAAGAATTGTCTGTTAATGAGATAATCACAACTCTTAAAAAAATAAAAAATAAAACAAAGAGAAAAAAATATTGTCCACTTGAGCATGAGAAGTGTTGGAAATAAAATAAAATACTGATGAGCCTTTTCTTACTTACTCTCATTAAAACTCACAAACTACTTAGTGTATAGAAGAGACTCACACTCACAAATTAAATAAAGGGAGAGAAAGTGGAGAGGGAAGAGTTAGAACTCTTTAAAGCTTTGTATTTCTCTTCAACTCTTGCTTAGAATTTGACGGATGAATGAGTTTATATAGTACACCATCCAACCTTTAACTCCCAATACATTTATTTTTCTAACTCTTACACTCATAAATCCCACGCATAACTTCAATAAACCTCCCACTACATTAACTTATAAAACTCACACTTATATGTGAAAGATTAATTAAAAACAAGTTTAACTTCTAACATCCCCCCTTAAACTTGTTCTCTTGATTACTCCAAGTAAGACTTGCAGCTTGTTGAATGTGTCATACTTGAGTGGTTTAGTGAGTATATCTACAACCTGATCATGTGACTTCACAAACTCAAGATGAACTTTCTTTCTTGCAATACATTCTCAAATAAAATGATACCTTGTGTCGATGTGCTTGCTTCAGTCATGAAAGACTGGATTCTTTGTAAGAGCTAGTGCTAACTTATTGTCTACAAATATCTTTGTAGCTTCTTTTTGAAACATCTGCAACTCTTTCAATAAACTTCTAAGCCAAATTAATGACAAACACCGAAGGTAGCAGCAACATACTCAACTTCACAAGTGGAAACCGTTACGATTGGCTACTTTTTGGACATCTATGTAAATGCAGTATCACCCATATAGAATACAAAACCAATAGTACTCTTTCTATCATCCGTGTCTCCGGTCCATTCACTATCACTGTAGCCAACAAGTTTAAACTCTTTAGAGGGTGAATACAACAGTCCATAATCCAATGTACCTTTGAAATAGCGAAGAATTCTCTTGGTAGTCTACAAATAAGTCATCATTGGTGCTTCCATGTAACGACTAACTAGTCCAATGCCAAAAAGAATGCCTGGTCTTGTGCATGTTATATACCTCAGACTTCCAACCAAACTCTTGAAGAATGTTGGATTAACCTTCTCTTCATCATCATGCATTGACAACTTCACTCCACATTCTACAAGGGTGCTAATTGGATTGGAATTTAACATCTCAAACTTCTTGAGAATATCCTTTGCATAACCTTCTTGGGAAATAAAAATCCCATCCTCCATCTACTTCACTTCAATGCCCAGATAATAGGCCATAAGCCCAGTATTTGTCATTTCAAACTCCTTAGTCATTGCTTTCTTAAAGTCTTCAAACATACTTGGATTGTTACCTGTAAAAATCAAATCATCTACATACAGAAAAAAAAATTAAGATATCTTTATTTTTATGCACCTTACAATAAAGCACATGTTCATGTGGGCATTTAAAAAACCCATCAACCTGGAAGTATTTGTCAATTCTACTATTCCAAGCTCTTGGTGCCTGTTTCATGCCATATAGAGCTTTATTCAACTTCAAAACTTTAACTTCCTACCCCTCTACAACATAGCCTATAGGCTACTCAACATAAAGTTCTTCCTCAAGGTAGCCATTCAAAAATGCGAATTTTACATCCATTTGGAAAATTCTCCATTTATTCTGAGCTGCTAAAGAAATCAGCAATTGTATAGTTTCCAAATGAGCAACTAGGGCAAATACCTAATCATAATCAATACCTTACCGTTGACTATAGCCTTTCACCACCAAGCTTGCTTTGTATCTCTCTACCTCTCCTTTTGCATTCTTCTTCAACTTGTACACCCATTTTACACCAATTGTTTTCTTTCCAGTTGGAAGAGTTGCAAGCTCCCATTTATCATTCTTCTTTATTGCCTTGATCTCTTTGTCCATATCATTTCTCCATTTTTTGTCTCAGAGTGCTTCTTCAAATCCTGTAGGTTCACAATTAGTAAATAGACAAAAAAGTGTTACATCATCTGTAATCTCTGTTGAATCATAAAGATCCTAGAGACTTCTCATTTTTCTTAGTCTTTCGCTTGAACTTCCTTCTAGTAAAGATGATGATGATGGACTTTCATGAATGGGAGATAATGCTGCTGGTGATAGAGGTGGCGTGATAGGCTCTTCGTGAACTTCATTCCCTTTATCTTCCTCTTCAAATAAAGGAAAGAAATCATACTTCTCATCTTCTTGGGTGCTCCAATCCCATGTGCCTTCTTCATCGAATTCCACATCTCGACTAACAATGACTTTTCCAATTCTCAGATTATAGAGCTTATAGCCCTTAGAGTTTGGATCATAGCCAATGAACACATACTTCTTGCTTTTATCTTGTAGCTTGGATCTCTCTTGATCTGGTACATATGCATATGCAATGCACCCAAATACACAAATCATTAAACCTTGTAACTAAGATCTTAGATTGAAGATTTAAAATATAAATGGAGCGGAACATTATTTTTTATTTAATTAATTTAAATCCTAGCACTTTAGGGTTTGGTTTTGGTTTAAACACTTAAGGCATGTTTGGTAGATTGTAATGGTGATTACATATAAATAGGAATAAGCGTTATAAGGGATACAAGATGATGTAATGTAATACTTATAGTATTCATTTGTTTGGTGACAATACAAGAATAGAACCTTGAATTACCTAAATTTGAATGTTTAAATCAAATTACCTCAATTGTAAAATTAGAATAAAACTTAAGATATATTTAGGAAATATCTTACTCATATAATTATATTTCCTAAAAAATATTATTTTTTAGGAATTGAACCCCATATCTCCCATTCGGTTATTTTTTTTAATGGTTTTTTTATTTTCAAAATTGTTATGTGCATATGGAAGTTTGTTTATTTGGAAATATATTAATTTTATAAATTAACACACCAACTATGGAATAATTATTACAACCCTTTTAGAGATGAATATTTATTCATTATTTTAAAGAATAGCTTTTCATAAAAAATATAACTATTCTTTGTAATAAAAACATAATCAAACCGCTGAATAACCAAACAATAAGAATAACTATTACAGTATGGTATTTATTACAGTCTACCAAACATACTTTAAGGGCATGTTTAGTACGCTGTAATGGTCATTAGAGTATAATAGGAATTTCCTAAAATACTCATTTTTATGTCAAATTTCATAAAATGCCTTTTTTTAATGTAAAAAAAAAAAAAAAAAAATTCACTTTTTGTGAATACCGCTTAATTTTCTTTAAAGTATCACTACATGGGCTGGGCTCTTAAAATGTGTTCCATTGGAATTAAACCATATGGGCTCTGAAAAAGTGTGTTCATATTTAGAGCGTTCGTGCTCTTACTACATAAGCCCGGGATTCAATTGGGGTCCGACTTCCACCTTTTTATTTTTTTGCCAATCAGTACTTATTAATCATTGTTTTACTCAATTTATTTTATAATCAAGAATTTTCTTTCAAAGTTTGGGTAAGGTTGAGATTCTTAGATTAATTTGGATATTTTTTGCTCCACTTATAATTTCTTCCAAATTAATCATAATTAGGTGCTAACCCATGCTATGCACAGGGAACTTACCTATTTGTGAGGTAAACTAAAATAATTTTATAAAATGTTAAATTGATTAAGAAACTACACAATTGCATGATTTGCTCTAGTTGACTTCAATTTGTGTTACAATTTGATAAAGAAACCATTGCTTAAACGTGCAATGCTTTACAAAAAATTTGTTAGACAGTTTTGGATACTATAAAAAAATAACTCAAAAATTCAGATATTAAAACTTCTGAAAGACCAAAAAATATTAGCTTAGAAATTAATGAAACAAAACAATATATATATATATATATATATATATATATATGTCTAAACAATAGAGAAATATAAGAGAAAGATGGGTTACATTCAAAAGAATAATCCATAGTTATAACTATTGAAATGAATCAAAAGATTCAAAGCCTACAAATTATAGATAATATATATATATATATATATATATATATGTGACTACACAACAAAGAAATATAAGAGAAAGATGTGTTACTATCAAAAGAATAATTTAGAAGTTAAAACTTTTGAAAGGCCAAAAAATATTAAAGAACCATAAAATTTACTTCCTATAAATTTTTGAAACAAAAAAAAAAATTTTATATGATTACATAGTATAGTCATTGAAATCTGCTAAATATGTTCAAATATTGCAAAAACTAACACAAATTCAGATGTTAAAACTTCCAAAATGCCAAAAAAGATATATAATTAAAGAATAAGTTATTGAAGCAATTCAAAAAATATACGACTATTCAAAAGAGAAATATAAGAAAAAGAAAAAAGTAAACGAACCCATAAAGCAATAAGTTTTAAATTTTAATAGGTCTAAACTTAAAACAATGAAAAGAAAATCATTTACCGTTAGGGTTTGGTGATTCATATACGAAAATCACTTTTTAAAAAAACACATGAAAAACCATAAAATAAATTTTTTTTAACAAAGTAGAGGAGAAGAAAATAATAGAAGAAAATATCATACCTCTACTCGACTTTAAAATATATATATATATATATATATATATATATATATATTGGGGTTTGCATTGTTTTTGTAGTGTTTGTGATTAACCTCGCAAATTTGAAGATAAATTATCAACGTTTGAGTTTGAGTTTAAGTTGAACTTGTTAGAGAGATAGAGTTTTAGTCTTTGTTAAGTTTGGACTTATTAGAGAGATAGAGTTTCACTCCTTATTTAGTCGATATTGTTAATTAAAAAAGTTAAATAATTTTGTTTTAAAAAAATAATTTTGTTTTAAAAAAATTATAATGATGTGGCATGCTCTAGAGATGTCAATAAAAAGTTAGAATATTATTTTAACTTTTTTTTTTCCCTTCTAAAAAAAAAAAAAAAAAAAAAAAACTTAATTTAATTTTTTTATCAAAAAAAAAAAAAAATCATAGCCTTTTTAGGGTTTGGTTTATAAGTCTTTGGTAAATTAGAAGGGAAATTTCTTAGGTACTCCCAAACTACAGAAAAATAGAGCTCTGAAGTACTTAAGAATTACTCGATTATAAGAGGCAAGAATTGTTTTTGGGAAGTGAACTAGGGGAAAGTGCCCACTATTTATTTGTTGAATGTGCTTATACATCTTGTAAGGTGTCAAATTGTCTATGCTTATAATCGACCAAGATGTAAGGTTTTAAGATAAGGATATCTTAGTTATGGCTCATTCAGATTCTCTGCTCCTGTAAGCCCAAGCCAACAGGTAGAGTGTCAATATGTCATTATGGTCAAGTCCAGGTGAAAGACGCCAACTAGGGTCACCCTCCTTTACCCATTTATTGTTCATTAAAAATAAATAAAATAAAATAAAAAATAAATAAAAAGACGAGGATATCAGCTTGGGCAGCAGAATCCATGGGGGGCATTTTTTAGTTTGTATTAGTCCTGATTACACAGACTCACTGTTTTTGTTTGCAGCATCTAAATATGCCTCTGTGATAAAAGATACTTTGACCAATGACTGTTAGGTAACTTATAGATATAGTAGCAGTACTTTTTTAGCCACCACTAGTCTTCTTCTTCTTTGTGTTTTTTATTGGAACTCTTTTATTTATACCAGACAAGAACTCCAAAAACAGAAGCATGAGACTTGTGTTTGCTTGGGACTTTTTGAACCACCATTGGGATAGTCTTGTTTGACTGCTTCATTTTGCATTGAACAATTAATATCTTAAAGTTTTGGATTACTATGTCACTGTTTTTGGTATCTTTCAATTTTTTAAAGAGAAGCGTGAGCTCTTTGGCTTCTTGGCAGCCTTATTATCACGAAAAAAAAATAATGAGATAAAATTTTTTATTTATTTGTTATGTAATATTAGATATTAAGGGATTTAAATCAGCAAGGTTAACAAAAACAATCATAATATTTACTTAAAGTGCATCCAAAAATGACATCAACAAAATACAAGAGGAAGAGTTTCGTAGTTTGGACCGCCTTCATATTTATGAATTGTCAATGATGAGCAGTTGGCTGAAGATCATTGTATCATATTCAGTTTCATCTCCACTTCTCTTTGCATTGTCTTTCTTTATTCTTGTTTTTGGTATCTGGTTAGATAATCATGGCTGTTGGAGAGCTTTTTCTCTCTGCTTTCCTTCAAGTGCTGTTTGACAGATTGGCTTCCCGCGAGTTCATAGACTTACTACACAACCGGAAGTTTGATGACTTGCTGGAAAAGCTGAAGATCACATTGCTGACTGTCACTGCATTGCCTAATGATGCTGAGGAGAAGCAATTCCATAGCCCTGCTGTGGCGAAGTGGCTGCACATGGCTAGAGATGCTCTTTATGATGCAGAGGACATATTGGATGAGCTTGCTACTGAAACTCTGAGATGTAAGCTGGAAGCTGAATCTAATCTGATTCTTCTGAGACTTAATAATTGTAGAAATTGTAGTTCTCTGCCACCACTTAGGAAACTACCCTCTCTCAAAAACCTCACAGTTGAAGGATTGGATAGAATACAAAGAATAGGGGTTGAGTTCTGCGGGGATGGGTGCTCTTCAGCTATGCATTTTCCATCCTTGGAGACTTTAAAGTTTGACAGCATGTTCCAATGGGAGGAGTGGTCTTCTTCTGGAGTTGAAGGGAGGGATATTGAGATTCACAACTATCCTAAGCTAACAAGATTGCCACACCACTTTCCTGGATTGAAAAAGTTCCATCTGCATGCACTTGTGTAGCCTTTGTTTTGCAGATTATCATCTTCGTGAAGTATCTGATGATCCAGCCAAAGATTGCCATCCTTATAAGAAGAAATGCCTGCCTGCTATTTGTGCTGTGCTATGGATCTACCGCTGTTATATGCTAAGCAGCACCTTAAAGAGGAGAAAGCAGAAGATTTTTTACCCAAGATAATCCAATAGCTTTCATAGTCATCATATAAGAGTAAGACTATTACTGGTGAGTTTTCTTTTTCAAATTCCAGTTTGATTTATACCCATACACAACATATATGCTACATATTAGACTCTCGCTTACAATGGAAGGTTCTTGTTGTGCTGTCGACATAGGAGGAAAAATGATAAAACTTTCACATATGGTGTGTTCCTTTCTCTTTACTTCAATTGTGATACTGGACACAATGTTTTGAAGTTTTAGTTTCTTTATCTCTGGGGTTCTTTTACATCATCAAGTTATACTCTGTTGAACTACAGAATATAATGTCAGCATTCTGTGCTTGAACAAACTCTAAATTTGATGCTTCTGCAGGTCACACATACCCATTAAATATTGGATCCAAACAACTTGCATACTTTGAGAAGAACATCTACCAATGGTAACTTACGAGGAAGAGGATGGTATAATCAGTTTCCTAATGCTATTGGAAACTATATATATCTGCAGATTCTTGTAATTTCTTTTAGAAAGAAGAAACCAGTAATGATGTCAATTTTCAGGCACTGTTAACACTTGTAGGCATGTTTCATCTAAAAATGGCAAGGAGTGTGTTTGGAACTGAACTTGGGGAATTCTTCACTGTTTATTTGTTGATGTGCTTATACAGCTAGTAACTGGAAAATTCTACTGAAAAAGATTTTTTATATGACAAATATGTGAGATGTAAAGATGTGGAAATAGCTTGGGCACCAGAGTACATGAGGAACATGTTATTGTTTTCATTTGTCCAGACTCCAGAGGCCCAATGTCTTTGGAAAGAGAAACAGACTCATTTAGGGTTGGAGTACAAGTGTTTAGCAAATAATAGAAGTAGTAGAGTAAGAGATTAGTGGTGGAAGTAGAAGAGTTCAGTATGTAACAAAAGGTGGAGTTTTAGCACTAGAATTTTGTGAAGTAGATTAGTTACACTTCTTCACAGCATCTAATTCCTCAGTGATATTGTATTTGGTATAGTTTTATGTCTGTAATTGCTTTTGATCACTAACCCTCAACTTCTGGGGT
Organism: Quercus phellos; assembly: GCA_028566155.1. Taxonomy (NCBI): domain Eukaryota; kingdom Viridiplantae; phylum Streptophyta; class Magnoliopsida; order Fagales; family Fagaceae; genus Quercus; species Quercus phellos. Next base: position 1,711 of record JAOWBE010175862.1, on the reverse strand, counting down.
TTGGTAAATCATATTCTCAATAGAACCAACAAGAAGGCTTTTCACAGTAGTGTTGCCAAGAAAATCTTTAGTCTTGTATTCTTATTTTCAAAATATAATTTTCTATTGCCAAAATGTTAATCAGGTTCAGTTGAGTCAATTATATGTCTCTGTTTCCAAGATTCCTAATGAAATCTCAATAGCATTGGAAACGTATAGACAAAATATAAATTCAAGAATATTTTGGAGTACATCCAATCAAACTCATTTAGAAAATGGTCAAATTCTTGATATGTAACAATCACAATTGATATTACATAAATTGCCTAAACGATATGTTTCCAATCAAATTTTGGATCTGAAAACTGAAGCTACGCAGTTCTCTCCGTTGCTCTTCATTGTTACCAATTCACACATGGAGGTCCAAACTTGATATGAAGTTAAATAGAACAGGCTAGCAGGACAGATATCATTGTTGCTTGTTGGATGTAAGTTTAGCTCTTTGGAAGCTTTGGTTGTAGAAGGTCAAATTTGGTTGGTAGCAGCTAGCTTAGATCTTAAAACCTAGCCTATAAATATTGTATTCATCAATAGGATGATGTCAAGCACTTGTCAGGTATGTTATTGTTGGAAGCCTACATGTTGCACATATTGTGTTTGAAAACCTGCAAAATAGTTTGAATTTAAACGCCATTCAGGATTGGAGGTCTAAATTTTATGTAGGAAACACAATTCAAATGAACAAAACCAAACCACTGAGCACTCTTTGGTTTGAAAACACATACTGGTAATTGCTGGTAGTGACACCACAGAGCCTCAAGAATGGCCCTGATGATAGTAACAACGGAGTTTCACAATCCCTACTGCTGAGGACTGCATGGACAACAAGAACAGTGATGTGCTGAGCCTTTTGAACTCTCTGGAGTGTGGAAGAGAAGAAATAACCAAAATTCTGGAGAGGACTGACTTTTTTCCGTCCACCATCAATTCCCAAAGCTCAGAGAGAGGTAGTTTGCTGACCTGATAATGTACACATCATTTAAACAGGTGCATATGGAATATACATAATGTCCATGCCATTGTGGTAGTATAGCACATATGTTCGGATAACAGAATGAATGATGGCTCTTTGGTCATATCAAGCAAGGTCATGGATGCAAATAACATAAACGGAATAAAATAAATAAGACAAACAAAGGCATATAACTTGTCAGTATCAAGCACCAAAATATTCTAGAAATAGTAAGAAAGAGCGATGATGAATTTTTTAGTAATTAAAAATTGTTGGAACAAGATGAGCTTACCACCTTTAATAGCATGATCCGTCCAGCATGGATTTTTTTGTGTTCCAAGACTTGCAGGCCCACATAGTTTTCATTATAGACAACAAAACATGAATTCCATGCAGAGACCTCCAGCAGAAAAGACTCCATTAGTTAATTTCTTCATGATTAAAAACTCCAACAAGGGATGTCATTACAAAGGCCATTCCACCCACATGTGACGTATCTGTTACATTTGGAACGTGGCATTTAGATAATAATATAGATGAGCATTACAAAGCTGATTACTTCTAATGAGTTCAATACCATTTTTTAATATTTTTATTCCATTTATTATTTGCAGTATAAGTAATTTCTGCTTTCCTCTTTTGGGAAGAGCAAAGGTAAATGGTAAGAATGGAAGCACAGTGTGAAGCTGACCTGCATTGTTCAATCAAAAGAACTTCTCT
>JAOWBE010175834.1:0-11670 GCA_028566155.1 Quercus phellos | reverse complement strand
GTGACTTTTATGGTTTTTAAAACCCTTTTATTCAACATGCTAGGTGTTCATTTTCAAAAAACAAGTTATCTTCAGGATGTTAAAGAAAATAAAATTGGGGACAACTAAGTTGGTATATGGAAATACACTCATTTGATTCTCCAAAATTTTCCTTGAAGAAGCTTAACATTCTCAATCACATCAACATTAATTATTGATCTTAGAAATTAGAATTCTCACATGATTCAAGTAGCTAGGTGCGACCATATATTTATATCCCATGAATGTTTGAGTGTAGTTGCAATAGATATGTGTAGAAACTTATGGAATGAGTGATAAAGCAAAAAGAAGAGAGAAGACACGAAAGTTTTGCGCCATTTGACCGTATGGATTATATTCACAAAATAAGATTTGAATGGATTACATCTTCTTTCTTTTTTCTCCCAAAAAAAAAAAAAAAAAAGTATTCTTTCCTCACTTGGATGATGATACCTTACATGAAAACCCATTTTTACAATGGAAATTACATAACACAAATGAACTACAATTTTTAATTTATTGTTTCAATACCACATTTTCTCTACTAATCAATTTCTTGATTTATTCATCATCGTGTACCCTTGGCGCGATGGTCATTTCACAAGTATAAGTACTTGTGGGGTGTTGAGAGCAAAGACTAAAATTTAAGTTTCTAGGAAGGAGTTTTACACATATATACACTTAGAATATACTAGAGTAAAATCTCTTCAATATTATGGTAAGTATATACATTCCTAGGGGTATCTTAAAACAACAAATGCTTTAAATATGAAGAACTCTCCATTAGTTCTGTTTAGCATAAAGAGATCAACGCATGTGTTTACCGGGATTGTAATTTGTAAGCAACAACACGTTTTTGTAACAATCACTATATCTTGATTCACTACTTTACAAGTGAAATTAATTTTATATTAACTCTTCATAGCAATAAGAAAACCTTTATAGAAGACAAATATACCATTATTAACTTTGCACATCCTCAACAAGGGTTATTGCAAACTCCACATCAAAAGAGCACATAATTTTAAAGAAGTTCTTGCAATATGCACCGAATAACCTGCATGATTTCAGTAGGATTAAAAAGGCAAGGAATAGTCAACGACTCAAGCCCTTCTCACATCTTGAGAGCCTGTTGAATTCCACTTATTGTTAATTGATTCCAAGCTGGTAGAACAAGTCTTTTTAGATAAGAACTCCTGGCATATTAGGAAGAATTGTGTCTCAATGTAAGTGCCCAATTTACACATCACATGGTTTATTTATGATTTAACTATTTTTGTAAATTAGGGACTGTAACATTATATATTTCAGCTCTACAAATTAAATTCTCATTGTTTCTGAATACATAGAGAAATGAAAAAACAAGCAAGTCACATTTCTGTGACTAAGATTTAAAGAAGTCTTACAGATTTTCATTAGCTTCTTGCTTGATTGGATATCAGACCGAGCGTATGGTTCAAATTTGAGTCTAACAAAAGAGTTAGACTTAAACTTACTTAAGTCAAGCTTCTTCCGTAGAACACGGTCACAACAAGCTAAATGAATTGAGTTGCACACTTGAGAAACACTAGAAATCAAATCCATAACATTGAGAGTCATGAATATCTTATCCTGGATATTGCAGTCCATGTTGTTCCAACTATAAGCACTTAAGTGGTTGTTTCTCATTTGTTCAATTTTTTTTTTTTTTTCTTTTAACAAAAGAAATAAAACATAATAAGTAGCAATTCCTATTATGGCTAGACTCCTTTTACATTTAATTTCTACCACTTGGGAAAACCAATAATGTTATTCCAGGAAATTGGAAAATCAAGCAAGTGGAAACAATATGTAAAAGACATCTATCTATAATATGAGTCTCTACTTATTATGATTTTATTTCTTTTTGTTGAAGGGGAATTTCTATTTTGAACAAATGAGAAACAAACACTCAAGTGCTTGTAGCTGGAACAACATGGACTATAATATCCTTGTAAAGACTCTCAATGTTATGGGTTTGATTTCTAGTGTTTCTCGAGTGCAGTGACAGCCAGAAATTTCTTTAGCAGGGCCAAACTATATATAAAGAATAACCTACACACGCACAAAATATATTTCTAAAATGATTTAATAAGTGCTATTTTCTTACATTTAACAATCTCTCTCTCTCTCTCTCTATATATATATAGCATTGATTAAAATTAAAAGATTTTTAACTCCTAATCGGGTAATTATTGAGTATTCCTGGTATACTATAATGTGTCGTTTGGTATGAGGTAATGTTTTAAATTCCCGAAAATGTTTAAGATTCACATGTTTGGTTGTAAATTACATTAGAGAATCAGATACTAAAGGAATCTAGATTCCCCTTTAAATTGCTCTCAGTAGAAATGTGGATTCTCTTTAAAACAAGTAGGCATCTAGATTCCCAAGCTTAAAAAAAATTGTATTTTTTATAAATTGAAAATTTTAACCCTTTTTCCTTATCATTTAAGCAATTAAGATAAACTATAAAACAAATCATCAATATTTTTTCTCTTGTCTTATAGATCTAAACGTTGTTAGGTTGTTTTGTTATGGATTAAGCTCTTTTAAAAATTATTATTAAAAATAAAGCCTTTGAGAATTTAAATATTTATTTTTGTATTGTACTTGTCATTTTAAAATGTTAGACTATAGTTTTAATGAATTTGTCATAATTAGTAATTAATATATTGTTTTTCATTATTTATTTAGAGGACGATTTTTATTTTTATTTTTTAAGGACTTGGTAGTTCATATTCAAATCTAATGATAGAATGAAAAAAAAAAAAAAAAAAATTCATCTAAGATTCCTAAGAATAAACTAAATATTATTATCTCACATTCCTAGGAATCTTAAGAGATTCCCAATGAAATCAAACATAGGAATAACTACATTCCTAGGCATCCAGATTGTAAGGAATTGCATTCCTAGGAATCTGGATGCTAGGAGTAATGTGGATTCCTCCATATCAAACACCATATAAAAACGTACTCTTCTCTCTCACATAACTATGGATTCCATTAATTAAATTTATGGTGGGACCCACAATTCATGTGAGAGAAGGGAGTGTGTATTTATGATACTTCCGGAGTATTCAATAATTTTTTCTCCTAACCATGAAATAAGCATTTATTATTTCTTCTAAAAGGAAAGAATATTTTCTAAATAGAATTAAAAAAATAAAAAATATTTTTATTAAAAATATTTACTTATGATTTCTTTGATATGCTCTTATGGTACAAGAGTAATTAGAGGAAAGAAACAGTGTATTAATAATGTATAAATATTTCTATTTTTATGAAATACATTAAATACACTTAGAATTAATGAGTTATTCTCTTCTCGAAAAAAGAAATAATGAATTATTCTAAAAAAGGGAAAGAATTAATGAGTTATTTATGGTATAAAAGTAATTAGAGAAAAATGATGATGCATTAATCATCCAAATAAATGTGTTACTATTGTGAAATGATAGAAATATATAAAACAAAGTAAACAAGAAATATATATTGATAAACTCTTATATTTAAGTGGTCATCCATGATTCTTTTGATCTCTCTTAGATGTGCACAATAACAGTAAAGTAATCTCATATATATATATAGGACTTTAGAATGCTTGTAGAGTTTATGGGATAAAGTTGTAATAATGAATACATTTATAGATATACATCTCCCCTATAGACTTTACACATCCCTAATAACCTTTTCATTGTCCAAAGTTTACACATTCCAGTTAGACTTTATTTCTAACAGTTACATGTTTTTAGTCAAAATTTAGGGGGGGGGGAGGGGGGGGGGGGGGCGGAGTAATTAAATTTATGTAAAAATTTACATTTTTTTTTACTGAAAATTTAAGAGAGCAGGAGGAATTTTTAAAAAGTCAAGCTAAGAAACATTTTCTCTCACATAAGATAATGAAGTAATCAAAAATAAGGCGAGAGTGGACTGAAGAAGAAGATAGATATATTTGCAGAGAAATAGGCTTACCTTAAGAGATGGTCTTGTTTGGATCTCATTTTGCTCTCTTAGACTTCGTCATGTGAGAGTGATAAGACATTTGATTCCTGTAGATGCATATTTGAAATGATTAAATTGTCATTTCCATTTGTACAAAAAGGAAAAAAACTTGGAGTATTCTTCAAGTTCAAATTGATCATCATTCAATGTGGTGAGACCAACATAATCACGTGAAGTAGGACAATTGAAAATGACACGTACGTTTAGTAATTGTGGATGTATCAATTATCTACTTGTTAAATTTTCCCATTAAAAAAAAAAAACTTGTTAAATTTTGATTTTTAATTTTACACCATAATCAAAAGGCCAACCTCAAAATTTAAATTTTCCTCACCTTCGAAAATAACACGTTCAAATTTTTCTTTCATTTTCTGGTTTTTATTTAGAATAAACAATTTTTAAAATTCTGTAGCTAGTCCTAGCAGCTACAAAATGTTTATATGTGATAGGATTAGGTAATTTCGAATATTAATGAATTAAGTAGGTGCCGGTTTATTTAGTCTTTTAATTTATACTATGCCATTTCTATCAGAGAAAACTTGACGCTAGGTGAGAGTGGACCAAGTTCATAAGGTGATAATTTCATAGCAGATTGATTCTTCTTAAAGTCACTTTTTTATTTATTTTATTTATTTTTTATATGAAGACGTTGACTTGTTGACTTAAGCCAAACGCCAAAGATAAATACCCGTCTTTCACGTAACCCGTGGTGATTCTTCATTTTGTATCAAAATCAACAAGACTCTGACTTGGTTACTATTTTTATTTTTATTTTTTTGTTTTTTGTTCGGTGACTTGTTGACACTCATGCATTATTTTCCACTTTCACTGTGGCATCTTTGTTTGCTTGCAAAGTATTTGATAATTGCACAAAAGTATTGCATTCTATCCCTACAAGCAAGTTAGCTAACTTCAAGTTAGCTAGTTAGAAGAGATAAAAAAACTCAGGGTGATGCTCTTGTGCTTATCTCAGCACAAGTATTTTGGCTTGGAGGTATCAATAATACATGGCTCTAGTAGAGGATTGTAATGAACACTAACGCTTGTCCAAAATTTGCTTCCCTTTATTTTGAATATTCAGTTAGTACTAAACTTAAACTAATCAGTATATGCGTTTTAGCTGGGGTGTTTCATCCTATAAGCTTACTACTAAGCAAATGCATTAAAACATATAATTTACAATGTTTTTCTTTTTCTTTTGTTTGTTTTATATTATTATTATTATTATTATTCCATTAATTTATGGACAATATATATCATTACCTTTCAACAACATTCCGTTACTTTTTGTCATGGTGTCCAAATGTTCAACATGCACTTAGCTTAAGGGAAGAAATTGGTTATTCAAATACTTTGATTGTTTCTTTTATGCCTGTTGGAGATATAGAAATTCAAAGTAGGAGTTAGAAGCAACCTTTTTGACACCATCATGCTCCCTTGATCGACCCATTGCGTTAGTCCTTTTTTCTTGGGGTGTCCTGGGAGGTTGTCTTTAAAGGCAGGCCGCTCTTCCTTCTTATGATCTCAGTTGGCCGAGGACAGGATTGTCCTTGACGGTGTCTCTTGGCAATTTGGACTCCCTTTGTTCATCCTTGGGTGTTTCTTCCTCCTCGGCATGGGCCTTGGGCTCTGTATGAAGTGGATCGGGGCTGTTGAGTTCTTTGACCCCACATATTTCAATATTAAAATTTGCATTAGAAAATTTCACTCTAATAGTAAGATTAAATGGGTGGATAACAAAGGATGGAGCCAGAATTTTAAGCTAGCGAGGGCCAGAGTATGATGAAAAAAAACTCCAAATAGACATCTATATAATATTAAAAAATTATAAATACACAAAATCATTATTTCTAAATACATTAAGATACAATAATTTACTAACAAAAACAAAATAATGTTTTTTTTTTAATACTAGGCTGGATGATATATATATGTTTGGGGTTAAAGTTAGAGCATTCACAGTGGTATTGCAAAAAAATTTTGCTTTTAGCATCTCAAAAAGTTACTTTATCTATTTTGCCATCTCACTTTACAATACACCAAATATCAATTGTTCTATTTTTTTTTTATCACTTCAATTAAAATAATATAAACAACTCATTAAAATAATAAAGGAAGAGATAGAATTTGAGTTTTTTAATTAAAGGAAGAGATATAATCTTAATAAAATATTTTATTTTATTTTTAACAACTTGCTATAGTCAACCAGTACTTATACCAATTTACTGCGGTTGCAGAAAATTTAGTTTTAGTTTCTTCAATAACACATGATTTTTTTGGTTCTTTAGTAGTAAAATAGTTTTTTGTTTTTTTTTTGCTAAAATACAATCACCATTGTGAATTTTTATTAAGTTTTTGAGTTGGATAGTTGCTATTTGGGTAAGGCTAGCTAGGCTTATTGAGGAAAAAAGAGACCTAATGTTTTGGATGGGAGTAACTACAAAAATATAATATATAAAAACTATATTAAAAAATAATTAAAAAAATTTGGACCCAAGGGATTCCCCTTGGGCCCCTATCTGGGCCTGTCCCTGTGGATAACAGCTTTTACGGGAGGCCAATATTGGTTAAGGATTTTAAATTTATTATATTAATGTACATTAGTTGTATATTTTACTTTGCTAAGCTTAGCTTCTCTCTCTCTCAATATTTTTTATTGGTGATATCGGCACCTAAAACCCCTCTAAATTCTTCAAATCCGTGTCACAATTCACATCCTACTACAATACGATAGTATTAGGTTTATATAAATTTACTATTTAGAACCGTTGACAATTTTAAGAAAATTAAGCTATGTTGATTTTTTTTTTTTTTTTGGGGAATTAAACCAAGTTGATTTAATAACCAATTATGAGAATGAATTCGATTGAAGCTTAAATTTTCTATTGGATAATTCCATCGGTTTTTCACATCATAAACAATATTTTTTATGTGGCTTGATTAATTGTGTATCATAAATAATCAATTAACAAACCACTAGTGATGCAATTAATACACATTTAATATGCAAGAAATATTTACCTAATAGCATCTTCATTTTCTCTCTCTTATTAATTAAATTTAAAACTATTCATCACATCCTCTTTTGATGGCAATGACAAAGTTGGACCAAGTTTACAAATTTTAAAGAGAAATGTTATGTTCACAATATTTTCACAACAAATTTTAAGTGACAGATTGTTATTGGTTGTTTTGTGTAAATATTGTAGACGTAGCACTTCTTAATTTAAAACTTTCCACCATTATGTTGCATAAGCCATTAATTTTAGTGTCCACCGTTCAACAATGATCACCATATGTTGTACATATGTCATCCATGTTGCTTCGAAATTAAACAAATGCTTTGTTTTCAACTGGTACATGCATTCATTTCTAAGTGCTAATTTTTATATTATACTTTTCAATTAAGGGTTTGTTTGGATACCACTTATTTTGTTGAAATTGAAAATTTATTGTTGAAAGTACTATAGATAAAGGTAAAAGTTAGTTGAAATAGTACAGTGGAGTCCATGAATAGTACTAAAAAGTGCAGTGGGACTTATGAATAATAGCAAAAATAAACTGAATAGTGAAATAATTTATAATTTTCATCCAAATCCAAACGCACACTAAGAAAAAAAATAGTGTTTCTCTTCTAAGAAAATATTAATGGGAAATGCTAATAAGTGCCCATAGGGCATTGGTTAATAATCCATTTTAGAAAAGTTTTGACATCACTTTTATGGGAAATGAAAAAATTGTCAAAACATTACTCCCTCTGTCCCACTTTGTTTGTCCTCTATTCCATTTTGAGATGTCCCAAATTATTGTCCTATTTCTAAAAATAAAAGTCATTAATTTACTAATGTTCCTATTATACCTCTATTAATTTACTAATTCAATTTTTTGATAAATTTATTTAAGAGTAGTTTTGGAAACTTATACATTTTTAAAAGGTAGACAAGACAATAAATGATGCTCCCTTAAAAAGTTTGACTTTTCAAACAGGACAAACAAAGTGGGACGGAGGGAGTATTTTTTTTTTTTCTTTTCCCATAAAAACTTGTCATGTGTTTGATGAGGTAGATGCATTCATTTTTTAGTATTAATTAGTTTTTGGTGGAACACTAATAATTAACATTAAAGGGACATCAATATCGCTCTTTTTCTTTTTTTGGCAAACAATAAGTTGGGAGGGAGGATTTAAATTTGGGTTCTCCCAGGAAATGTTATTGAGATGCATGGGTCATGGTAATTTATGTGGTTATTCTTTTAAGATTTATGTTAAAAATAATTTATTTGAAATACGACATTCCTACTAAAGTTTGTTGTTGTAACAATAACCAAAACAAAAGGTAACAGAACACCAAAGCAAATTTAATAGTAGACACAATAAAAATATATAGCAAATAATTATGCGGTTAAGTTAACAACATAATTAAATATTTTTTGAGTTTATTTAAACAATATATTTGTATATTATATTATATCATTTCTACTAATTTAGATTTCCTATCATTTTAATGAGATGTGATATAACTATCCAATTATCCAATGACATGAAGAAAGTTGCAATACATTAAGACTTAAAAAATCTCCAATTATCCAATGTTCATGTACTTATTATTAGGATCTAAGTCCTGCCAGCAACAAACTACATAGTCAGTTCTCTTCACATTCTCCAAACGTAAGTCGAGACACCAATTACAAGTTCGATCTTTTGAACACTCTAAGGCCTCTTATAGATTTTAGTAAGTCTCTGTGGTTCTCAGCACTTCAAAGCACTCAAGGTAAACTCAGTGTTTTTGTGGAGTTCTCCTCACAAAGATGTTCAGTGGGAGTGATGAAGGTATGTGAGAATACAAGGATTTCTCTCTAAGATAAACAAACCTCTACCTTCGTTCTCTAGGTATTAGGGTTTATTTTTCATCTTTGTAATGAGTACAAATCAAGGGTTGGATTACTGCTCTCATATTTGGAAAAATTGATATGGCAAGTTTTCCAGGAAACTTGCTCAACTGAGATGCTGAGTGAGGGAAAATTATTAGGTACTTCTGAAGTACTATAAATGTGTATTCCCTCATCTCACATGAATGGTGGATCCCACGATAAATTTAATTAGTGAGACCCACCATTTATGTGAAAAGAGGGAGTACGTATTTATGATACTTTGAGAGTACACAATAATTTTTCTTGAGTGAAGGTTGGGTGACTCAATCTAATTTCGCTTGACATCTCACTTGAAAGACCGAGACTTCTCTTGGCAAAAATCTTCATAGCAACAACTTCAACTTTCAGCTTTTTCTTCCTCGAAGACTCAAATGATTACAACTCAAAATAACAAGAAACATGGAAATTGATCATACAATAACAATTGAAACTTTTGACACAGGAATTTTACCAACACTAACATAATCCTAACAAAAAATTTCTTCTAGGAAGGGTTCTTTTTTCTCTTCATTGTTCTCTTATAGAGAAAATTTCCTCCCATTTAAATCCTTTAATTCTCACAACTTAATTTTTAAAGAAAAATTCTCCCAAATCTTTAATTGTATGTGAGACACAAATCATTTATTTGATTTTAAATGGCTTACATGTTTTTTTTATTTAAAACCATTGGAATATATTTTAAATGCCTCATGTCTCACATATGTCTAAACATTATATAGAATTAAATGGATTTAAAAGAACAGTGAACCTAACAACCCTTATCTAAGATGTTAATGACTTAAGCTTTTAACTTGGTCTTACATATGCTTTCTAATTATTAAAGCATGTCGCAATATTCTATATTATAAATTGAAATTCTATTATATCTCTTAAAAATAATTTAAAAACCAACAATGCATTTTTTTTTTTTGGGTGTCAATAACAATATCCTAGGCTATCAACAAGCGAGTTCCAAATTGTGGTATGATTGATTGTGTTTAAAGAGTGCAGTTGGATCCAAAGAACATATTATTATGACAGAATGACAAGTATAAGTACTTGTGTGGTTTGGGGGGTAAGGGTTGAAGTTTGAGTATTTTTTTTTTTTTAAGAAACCAGACCAGATAAGTATGTGTATTATTGAATTAAAAGGAATTACAAGGAATCACAAATGACTATAGGAGCTATGTCATCAGGTACACAATTCTGCCAAACCTGAAGCTCACAACCAGATTTAGAGGACCTGTCTAAACAATGGGCAACTAAATTTCCTTGCTGTTTTACATGAGAGAAACTACAGAAAGAAAAAAAATTGACTAGTTGGAGAACATCACGAATCACATTCCCATACTCAGGATGAGAAGAATCCAAAGACCTGATGGCTTGTACAATCACCTTAGCATCACCCTCAAAAATGCAGTCCCAACACCCTGTGCTCCTTTGCAAAAAACATGGCCCTGTGGTATGCCAATGCTTTCGCTGCAGCAACAAATGTTGGCTTAACGATCTGTTGAGCTAAGGCGTGAAGTACTTTACTAGAACTATCACAGATGACTATACCTAGGCTTGCTGTGCCCTCAGAAGAGAAGAAGGCTACATCAAAATTCACTTTGCAATGAGGCGAGATTGGGGGTATCCATCTTATTGCTCTGACCGAGGCTGTGGAGTTTTGAAACAAAGGTTTCTGCACAACCAAGAAATCCTGGAGGAAAGAATTTGCTCGACTTCAAATACTGCTAACCTCCACAATATAACTTCCTCTCCTGATAGCATTTTTATTACTCTATATTAACCAAAGAAGTTCGAGTCTCTAAGAAGGAGTTTCACACACACATATACTTAAAATATACTTAAAAGTATAATTTTTATCTTAAAAAAAAAAAAAAAGTTCTTGATTTATTCTAATCCCATAATTTTCTCAAATAATCAATACCTTGATTTTGACTTCAATATTATGGCAAGTATTTACTTTCCTACAATATCAAACTATAAATATTCTGTATTAACTCCAGGGAGTAGTATAATCGGTTGAGCATTATTTCTCATGAAACAAAAATCATTACTTTGAAATTTGAATCTCTCATTCCTCCTCCATCACTGGAAATTAAAAGCTCACTTATATACATATATAAATATATATATATATATATATATATATATAAAAGGAAAAGAGAGGAGGGGTATCTTAAAACAACAAATTCTTTAAATATGAAGAACTCTCCATTATTTCTGTTTAGCATAAAGAGATCAATGCATGTGTCTACCGTTATTGTAATTTGTAAGCAACAACACGTTTTTGTAATAATCACCATATCTTGATTCACTACTTTACGAGGGAAATTAATTTTATATTAACCCTTCATAGCAATAAGAAAACCTTTATAGAAGACAAATAGTCTTTATTAGCTTTGGCAAATCCTCAACAAGGGCTATTGCATAGACTACATCAAAAGAGAACATAATTTTAAGTTCAAAGAAGTTCTTGCAATATATATGTACCGAAAACCTGCGTGATTTCAGTAGGATTAAAAAGGCAAGGAATAGTCAACGACTCAAGCCCTTCCCACATCTTGAGAGCCCATTGAATTCCACTTACGGTTAATTAATTCCAAGAGTACTAGTCCTTTTAGACATCACATGGTTTATTTATGATTTAACTATACCTGTAAATTAGGGACCGAAACATTATATTTTTCAGCGCCACAGACTAAGTTCTCATTG
>JAOWBE010175833.1:0-27264 GCA_028566155.1 Quercus phellos | reverse complement strand
TTCAAATTTATGTGATGAATTTTGTAGAAATTGTGCTTGATTTCTATTTACATATCACCTCACATGTATCTCAAGCTTTTTGCTAGTTGCACATATTACACAAGTCACTCTTTACTAAACTTTGTACATGTTATCGCATAGAGAGTTTTTTAAAACCTTTAGCTTTTCATGTGTTAAACACTTTTTCAAACTTTTCCAAAGCTCTTCTCTCTCTCTTCGATTGGTCAAGAATACAAAGCTCTATTTTTGTCGTTTTCCCTCAAACTTTTTGCATGGTTTTTGTCTTCTAAAGCCGGTAAGACCATTTTGCCCCTCCTTTTTCATTTATTTTCATTTTTCATGCATATTTGGGGAAATTTTGAACCTACGAATATTTTAGGGATTTTGGTGATTTCAATCTTTTCTTTCCAAATTGATCATTGGGCTTTTGTTGTGGGATGATATAAAACCAATCTTTGTGAATTAATTTGATCAATTTGTTGATTTGTGAAAAATTGAATTTTCTAGGGTTTGAATTTACCCGAATTGGGGATTTGTTCAATTGAGCATAATGTGATGAAATTGGCTTGTTGGATTGATTAATTTGATCATTATATACTGTTATCTATCTTGTGTAATGATCAATTGATCAATTTGTTGAGATTTGTGAAAGTGGGTTTTCAAAATTTGGGGTTTTTGATATAAACTCTATGCTCAAGCCAATTTTGTGATTTCAAAGTAAAATTGAACTCATTCTCACTACATTAGAGCATGCATCATGTGTTGACATCGTTCATGCATCATATAGATTGTTATTTTCTTTTCTTTTTTTTTTGTGCTAACTTGCAGTCTGCACTTGGTTTTTTTTCTTTGTTCTTCCTTCTTTGTCTCTTTTGTATCTGTCTTGTCCTTCCTTAGCATCATGACTAGGAAGACTAAAGCAAATAGGAAAGCCTCCTCTTCTTCTTTTGCTCCATTTTTTGATAATGAGAGGTTTCTGAGTGAGAAAAACCAATAGACATATGAGAAGCTGAACATTCGTAGGAATGTATGGGCTGAGCAAAAGGTAGTGTTAGATGAGTTAGATGGTGAGATTCAGAGAAACTTTGAGCATAGGGGTTGGCTTCCTTTGTTGGACATTCGCATCCTCCTCCGGCTACCTTGATTAGATAATTCTACTCGAACCTCTCTGTCCACTCCTATGATTCCAACACTCTGTTGAGAAGTTGGATAGGGGGTGATGAGTACACCATTACTCCTTTAGTAGTGGCTGATGCTCTTGGGGTGCCATTGGTCCAGCATCTTATTTATCCTTACGATGAGTCTCCTCCCTTAGATGAAATTATGTCATTTATTACTGGTTCTTCTATCCAATGGGGTTCTGATCCTCGGATCACCTCTCATGAGTTGACCGAGATTCACTATCTTTTCTTTCGAATTTCTTGCCATTCGATCTGGCCTATCTCTCATCTGCACACCATTCCTTTGGAGAGATGTGAATTTTTGTATGCATTTGTCACGGATGCTCCTATGAGCTTTCCTCATTTTTGATTGAGGTTCATAGGAGTAGTTCTACTACTCATGCTCTTTTCTTTTCGGTTTTTATTCATTAGATTCTTTTGCATTTGGGTTTAAAGGAGTTTCCGACATCCGAGCACGGTCATATTATCGCTCGTATAGGTGCCACCTTTCTTAGGCAGAGAGCTGCTCAAATGCAAGCTAGCTCTAAACGCTCTAGAGTAAATTCTTCCTCTTCTAGTGCACCTCCTCGTCCCTCTTCTACAGGTGATCCTGCTACTAATGCATACGTTGATCCGACTGCTGCTGCTGCTCCTCCACCTTCTACTTCGGATGATTCGGACATTTGTCGTATGTTAGAGACTATCATGACCATTTAGGCGGCTTATGGTTAGCTTTTGGTGGACATGCTTAATGAGCTTTGGTCCTTGAGAGAAGATTTGGAGAGTCTTCGCCAATCACCTCAACCACCTCCTTTTGATGATGGGTGATTGCCCTTTAGCAATTTGTCACAAAAAGGAGGAGTACATATGGGTAGGAGATTTTTGTTGATAGGAGGAGATTTTGTGTTTTGGAGTTGTGGTGCTTTGGATTGTATCTAGGTGCTTCATCTTGTATTTATATTTTTTGGCTCATGTTGTATTTTGTTTTATTTGAGTTGTCTTTGTTAGGGGGAGATACTGTGATGTTTTTATATCTGTTTCTCGTTTCATATTGTGCTACATTGATTATTGATTTATATATATGAGGTTATTCATGATATATGTCTTGAATAAGTGTTATAGGAATATTGATTTATATGAGGTTATTGATTATTGATTTATATTTGTGTTTCGTTTGTGTTTGTTAAGTGTTATAGGAATATACATGTTGATTCAGTCGTGCTGTTGTCTACACTTACAACTGATAGATAGTAGTTAGGTTGGATTTGTTTGATAGGTAATGATTATTGTAATGGGCTGTTTTTGTAAACTTTGAGCATTTTGTTTAGTTTGTGTTTTGTCAAGAATTGCCAAATGGGGAGTTTGTTGGGTTCTAAGAATTTAAATTTAAATTTATTAGAACTTCAATTTGTAATGTTGGCAAACCATGATCAAAATGTTTAGTCATGTTTTAGACTTGCTCAAAGTATGTTTAAGTGTAAAGTTGGAATCGAGTGTATTGCAGGATTTACTGTGTAAATCTGCCTGGCTCGGTCAATTGAGAATTAGACTAGATCAATCGAAGCTTGTTCAGATTGTTTTTCTACAGAATTTTCCAACTCAGCCCAAGCTCGTTTGACGTGTAGGGTTTTATGTTTTGCCTTAACTATAAAAGGGAAAACTCTAGCCACATTTTTATGTTGCTTTTTTATGCTGTGTATGTGAATCTCTTGTGAGATCTAGAGGTGTTTGCCTTCATACACACTTAGGATTTCCAATCTCAAGATTAATGTCGAGAGCTTGGAGATCAATTCCGTTGCTGCTACAAGAGCTTAAAGATATACAAGCAGGAGTGCTTGTACTTGTTGTGAATCCAAGAGAGTAGTCTATGAACTCAGAGCTATCACATGGTCATGGTAATAAGTTTCCTACTCGAGGTAGCAATAAGATGTTAGTAGTCTAAGTTGCTATTGTGTAAACTTCAATTCTCTATAGTGGATTTGTTTTACCTTGAGGATAGTTAGGTTAAATCCTCTCCAAGTTTTTTACCGGTTTGGTTTTCTTGGGTTATCATATCGTTGTATTATTTATTTTCCACACTTTACAATGATATGATACATTTGTGTTAACCTAGATCTGATAATTTGACTAAGTAATCACTCGACTAATTAACTAGGTTAATCTGGTTCTATTTAAGGGGTCTAAAATCATACATAAGTATATTTGCTTGTACAATAATGTCGTAGTTTGATGCATGCATCAAATTAGCAAGTCAAAACTCATAATTTATGTTATAATCACATTTTATTAATATGAATAACTAAATTATTTTATTTTATTAATTTTTAATTGCGGACAGAACAGAAGTAATAATCAACTGTTTCTTAAATGTTATCAGAACTAGGAACCTTAAATGCAGAATTGTTAAACCTGTATACCTACGTACTGTGTGCATGAATTTTAACCATACTGTAAAGTCCTAGGTGACGGAAGAATGAGATAAAGTTCTTGAAATGCATCACAATAAGTTAGACAAAGAAACACCGTTCAGACTTAAGAGCTTCAAATTTCAATTATTATAAGTAGGACCAACAGAAGGACCGCTGTGCATGCAAGCCTTTGATATAACTAAGCCAAAGTGATACTGATTAATATAAAAGCATACCCAACGAGTTCTGGTACAATTCAACCTAGTCAAAGAAATTGTTTGTAATGCTTGCCAAAATTTATGTTTGCTATGCAGCTAGCTATGGTGCTGTCAATCCTAAAGAACAAAGTATGCTATGGTAATAATAGACTTAGGAAGGTTTAGGAACAGTTAATCAGAATATGATATTAAATGCTATCATTAACTCCATGTCTTATAGAAGGTACAATTGTTCAAGTAGAGATCATTCATTATATGGTGTGGCCTTATTTAAAAGGACAACAAGCAAAAGCAAATTTGCTTTCATTAGATATTCATTATCAATGATATGGATTATATAAACTTTCAGATTTAAATCTAAAACTTAATCTCTTTAAAAAAAAAAAAAAAAAACTCTAAAATTTAATCATTCATAACCCAAGACTCCAACAAACCCAATAGTGTTGTCCTACTAACGTGCAAAACAAATCTATGTTTTCTAGGTTCCAACTCGGAAAACTAACAATAGTTTCACTGCCACTCTAATTTTTTAGGGGTTAATCACACATCTTAAATCTCTCCTAATTACTAACATGAGATTAACACTCTACTGCGCTTCATTATCTTTCGTACTTATCAATGTGGATTCCAAATCTTACAAGAAACCTCAAAATATTCCACCAACTAAGAAAACCCCACAAGTAGTCCCTTATTATACTCTAAAAATGCAAGCGATTCTATGTGATTCTAGAATGTTATATGTAAAGTTGTTATTTAGAACATCCTGTTTTGTTGGCTTATATTTCGTGCCAAATTTGATTGTAATGTTGTTCAATCTTTTGTACCTTGTATTTATTGTGGGATTTCATTGTAAGGGTTGTGTGTTAAAGAGAGAGAAAGTACGAAGACTCAAGCAACTAAAGACTGAAGAGATTTCGCAAGTAGCACGCGACTAAGCATCCCGCAAAAGGAAGCATGTGCCCTGCACATAACTGGAATGCGAAGAGTTAGGCCAGATGGAGACAGCTGTGTCTCACGAGTATCTCGTAGGTAAGGCCTTCCCCCGAGACATTTTGTTCTACCAGCCTATCCAATATGATTCACACTTTCTGTGCTTACACTTTTTGAGAGAAAACCCTAGCCAAACAACTTGAGAGTTAGAGATTGTCATACCTACAATTTTCTACACATTTGTTTTGGGAATTTCCTTATATCCTACCTTTCCATTTCCATATCATTGAGAGGTTGATAGCCCAAAGACTTACCACACCCTTTGAGAGTGTCAAGTGATCGTTTGGTGCTGCTAGGAAGCATTGGAAGAAGCCAAGAATGGCAGATGCAACATGGAGCTTGTTGTGGGATCCGGAGAGCTAGACAAGACACGATTCCGAGAAGCCTTGTTGGAGTAGGAGCTTGGAGGGCTTAGGTATAGAGGGTAGATTAGGCTTGGAGGGTCTCTTGCTTACCTTTATATCCCAACTGATTGTCTAGTGGATCGATTACCGCTTAGAGGGCGGCGGAGAGGTTTTTCGCTGAGTTCTTCGGTTCCCTCTTCGATAATACATCGATGTGTTATCTGTGTTTGCATCTCTCTTCCCTACTCTTTTACATTTCATTTTACTGCTATGATTATATGAATATATGTTAAAGTAGCTTGTTTGTTTATCCGCTTGCATTTACACTATTCTGCACTTAGTAATAAGTTAGTGTAAAATCAATCGAGCCGTAACTTTTATTTGGGGGTCTAAATAGCTCTTGTGTTTTCAACACATTTTCGAGCTTTCAATTGGTATCAGAGCGGGTGCACTCTTTGTGGTTTAAATACCTTAGTGCGATCCTTGACCCCGTATTGAGATGGACCGATCTCAATCTTTAAATGTCCCACCATATTTTAATGGTAATAACTATGCTTTTTGGAAAGTCTGGATGAGGGCTTTCTTGTGTTTAATTGATGATACTGTTTAGGATGTCGTAAAAGTAGGATGGACTAGGCCAGAGGCCACAAAATCCACGTGGGATAAAGCAACCCTTACGGTAGCCAATGCTAACAGTAAAGCTTTGAATGCAATTTTTTGTGGTGTTTCTCTTGATGAGTTCCACAGGATTTCTCACATAACAGTAGCCAAGGAAGCTTGGGAGATATTGGAAGCCACCTATGAAGGAACAAAGAAAGTCAAGGACACAAAGCTTCAAATGTTAACCACCAAATTCGAAGAGCTTAAGATGGGAGATGATGAGTCCTTTGATTCATTCTATGGAAAGCTCAACGAAATTGTGATTGCAAAGCTCAATCTTGGTGAGAAGATTGAGAATGCTAAGGTGGTGAGAAAAATTTTGAGGTCTCTACCGGAAAGCTTCCGAGCCAAAGTCATAGCTATAGAGGAAAGTAAAAATTTGGATGAAATTAAGATCCAAAAGCTCATTGGGTCTCTCCAAACGTATGAGCTTGGGTTGCCCTCTCATAAGTCGAGTAAATCTCTTGCTCTTAAAACCATAACCGAAAGAACGGATGATTCCTCCGAAGAAGATGGAGTGGAAAAAGATGTAGCATTTCTTGCAAAGAACTTCCGAAAATTTCTGAAGATGAAGAACAGTGGAAAACTGTTCAACAAAGAGAAGTTCTCATCCTCCAAAGGTGATAGGAAGAAGTTTAAGAAAAAAGATGGAAATGATTCACAGTTTCCTCAAGGCATTGTGTGTTATGAATGCAATGGCCATGGACATCTCAAGAAGGAGTGTCCTAACTATCTAAGAGGAAAGGGCAAGGCGTATGCCACAACACTTAGTGATTATGATTCTTCAAATTCTGATTCTGAAGAGAACTGTGATGGAGAAGGAAACTACTCCGCTTTTATGACTATTACTAATAATGAGTCTTTAAAGGACTTGAACTTGCTGGTACAAGAGTTTGGGGATCATACTGATGAAGAATCAATAGGAGTTGCCGAAGAATCTAATGCTAAAGAAGATGAAAACATAGCCGGTCTTCAAGAGAATTACAACTCACTCCTTGAGAAGTTAGGAGAGTATACACGAGTGGCCAAGGCAGCCGTAAAGAAGATGAAAAAGGCAGAGGAGGACTATAAAAGCCTTCTAGTGAGTTATAAGGAGGTCAAGTGTGAGATAGAGATTATGAATGGTGAGCTGACTGAAGCTTATTCAAAAATCAGATTTCTTGAGCTAGAAGTAGTATAAGCAAATGCCAAGATAGAGAGGGTATCCACAAAGAGGTTAAACGATGTAATTTCATCTCAAAAACATTTCTCAGACAAGTCCGGGTTGGGATATACCGGAGGGAGTAGCTCATCGGCCAATGTCAACAAAGAAATGAAGTTTGTAAAGGCCAGAAAGCCGGTTGTAGCTGCCTTTACTCCTGAGAAAGTAAGGATGAAAAGAAGAAGAATGTAGCTAACCAACGGGTGCTGAATAAGCCTTGTAACCAATCAGTGGCTAGAATTGAAGCCAAAGGGAAATCACATCATAAATCACAAAGAAGTCCAAGAGTTCAACATTTCTGTCATCACTGTGGACAACAAGGACACACCAGACCAAATTGTTATAAGTTGAGGGCATGAAGAATGCAAGTGATCAAAGGTCAAAAGGACCTAGAAATGACAAAAGGAATTGGGCTGTTGAGCAACCAAGAGATCAAGATGGTGATTCCAGTGTGATGGACGTGATGAAGATGATTAATGCATTCACCACTTGTTTGGCAAGCTTCTCCAGAAGGTTTGAAGGACACAACACTCGTACCCAATCCTATAGGGATATCACCCCAAACGCACGTGCCGTGTGGGTGAAAAGGGATACTCATGCATAAGCATTTCACTATGTCCATGCATTAATTCTTCTGATGTTTAGGGACATTTGCTCATGCATCATGACATGCATAGTTTGCATTGTGTCTATTGCTTCTGGTTTTTAACATGTTTCTTTCACTAACTTTTGCTTTGTTCTTGTTTTTTTGTTGATTTTCATTTCTTGTTCTATTTTTTAGAGTGTTCAAAAATTCCAAAACCTATAAAAATTGAAAAATTTTCAAAAAGTTTGATCGCTTGTCTTTGTGTATGTCTCATATGAGTTTGGCCTAGTACCTTCGTACTAATGGCGTAGTGCATTTACGAGCTTGGCTTGTTCTTATATGCACATATGTCTTTGTGGGAGAAATCTTGAAATCTATATGTGATTGTTATAAATAGATCTTCATGCTTGTCATGAATGATTGGTTAATAGTTTTGTTGGTCTTGATACTTGCATAAACTTGTGCCTATATCTTTTCCCACTTTTATGTTTTTGCAAAAGAGCTCACCAAATGTAAATCTCAAAGTGAAAAAGAGATATTGAGCTGCAAAAGCCTGTTGCACATACTAGTATTTGACTAGGAGAAAGGGAAAGCAACTTTTGTATTGAAATGTATGGTGCTAAAAAAACCAAAGGCTAACTCTCATTGTTGAAATATCAAAAATTTCAAGCACTAATCTCAAAAAGAGATGTATTGTCCAAAAAGGATCAAGTGTTATGATTTATACAGAAGCCAAATGAAAAGCTTCTAAGTTTTGTAATCATTCTCTTGTGGGAGGTCATATATGCTCATTTCTATAATTGAGATAGACTACTTGATTTCGTATCAGTTGTGTATGACTTGATTGAATTGATCATTGAAGCTTCACTCTAGTCTAAGGATTATTCCACACTTGACACTCACCCACAACACACAAGTCTTTGATTCAATGAATGCTTATCTCATTTGTGTGATCGTATATGTTCAAATGTGATATGTATGCTCAAATATTTGATGATCAAACCCAAAAAGATTTTTGAGTGTTTTATTTGTTTTTGAAAGTGATTTTATACTTTCGTGCTTTTAGTTTTTTTGTTCAAAATACATTGTTGTGTTTTTCTTCAAAAACATGTTCAGAGGTTGTTTCGCGAGAAGCTCGCAACTTAGAGCTTCCTGCAAAAAGTGCTTAAGGGAAATAAATTTTTTGTCATTTCACACAGTAACTTCTACAACTGTCTCGTGACTAGATCACGACTAACGACTTCTCGTGAAATGCTGTTTGGCCAAAATTGGATTTTTCCAAATTCAAACAGAAGTTATTGCGGTTGTATCGCTACTGTCTCGCAACTTATAGCTTCTCGTGAGAGTTTTTGTGCTTTAGAGGTCTCTCTCGCGAGTACCTCGCAACTGCGTCGCTACTGCCTAACCCGCGAAAAACGCATGTTTTCAATTTTATACAACAAATGTGATAGTTTTTCAAACACATAAACTTTCCCTCGCACTAACTCTCTTCGAACACTATTCAACCCAAATAACTATTTCATTCAAACCCTACCCTTTACAAGCAAAATTTCTGCAAAGTCCTCTCAAGGTATGTGTTTCTACTTTTTTTTTGCATCATTTATTTTCAGATTATGTAGAATTTGTGCTTAGGGTTTTAAAAATTGGGGACTTTCGAAAATTGGGTTGGGTTTCTATTTTTTGTGAAATTTTTTTCAATTCTTTGATTGGGTTGAGTCCCATTTGGTGTTTGTGCATCTATGTTGGACCCTTGTGGAAATTTGAACTTGTATTGAGGCATTTTTCATCATGTTCATGCATTTTTTATTGTTTTTATAATATGTTGCATGTTAGGTGTTCGACAGAATGTCCAAGTAACATTCTTTAGTTGTATTGAACTCAAATGAGTTTCTTTACTTGAGTTTTCTTTGTTTGATCTTGTTTCACATGCTTTAGTTGTGTTTAACTCGCTTTGTTCTCAAATGCCATGCCTTGCACACACTGTGTACACTTTAGCATCTTTAGGCACACCTCATGCACCTCCAGTTGCACACACCAGCATCCACAAATGCACAGCCTATGCACATTCTGACACATTCTTTTGTTTTCATGCATTGTGTGTCTAATTACATGGTTTATCATCTTTAGCATGATGTTTTGTGTTTATCTACTCTATTTTGAGTTGTTCTGCTATGTTTTAGGTTGTTTTACATTTAAGTTGAACTAATGTGAAGCTAATCAACTTTATTGTGCTCTATTTTGTGCTTCTACATTTGGTTATTTTCTGTTTTTGCATTCCTTTGCATAGATGGCTCCTACTAAGCATGCAGCCACCGAGAAGCCATCTTCCAAATGCGCACACACTGACTCTGATCATTTCAAGTCTACTGATGCTGATATGAAGTATAATGATTGCTACAAGGGAGCAACCATTATCATGGAAAGGGTGGTTCATTTAGAATCTCTTGAGGGCATTTTCATCCTTGAGGTGTTCAAAGAAAGGAAATGGACCATACTCTTGAACCTGGTTGAAGTTGTTTATTCAGAGATCATAAGGGAGTTCTTCTCCAATGTTGCTGTAGACGGAGATCGTATCGAGTGCTGGGTAAGGCACAAAGAATTTGTGATTACAAGGGAAATCATTCAAGACTTTTTGGAAGTTCGTCCACCCTCACAGCCAATTGAAGTGTAGTATGAGGATAGGTTGGGATCTACTGATGAGATGATAAGAACACTTGGTGGCACACCGAAGAAAACAACCATAAACACAAAACCATTTTCACTGGAGATGAGAGTTTTATCATATGTGATGATCCACAACTTATATCCGGTCACTAATCTCACCACTTTATCTGCTCCAAGGACAAGGTTTTTGTATGATCTCTTTACCAACAAAGAGATAGATATTTGTGGACATATCTTCCATGTGTTGAAAAAGAGTATTGAGAAGCAGAATTCAAGAACTGTCATGCCATTTCCCTCCCTAATTATGGGACTAATTGTGAAAACAAGGTTCAAAATCCTGAGTGGTCTGAAAGTGGTTCAGAGGGATTATCCCATTGGTGATCACACAGTCAATAAGAGCACAACTCACATCAAGGGCTCCAAAATTGGTGTACATACGATACCACGGGATCGAGTTGAGGACGAGGAGGGTGATACTGAGGAGGAGATTGATAGATTTACTTCTGCTCCAGAGTCCTTAGCACAGCCATCCTCTTCTACACCAGCACGAGGACTAGATAGACTCGATCGCCTTCTTGATAAAGTGGATCAGATGTATACCATGTTAGACTCCCATGTGCAGCACACAGTGACCCAGTTTGCGTACATCCAGTGACAGATCACTACACTGTCTTCTCAGATTGAGGATTTGTCCATGGCACGGGGATCAAATTCAGAGTCTAACCAGTTTTAGCCTCTTTGGCCATTCTGGTCAAAAAGGGGGAGAAAATTTTGAGGGGGAGCTGTGGAAGAGCTTGCACAGTGTTAGGGGGAGCATAGGCTTAGTCTTAGAAACATCGATTTTTGGTTCACACAGGTTGTTTACTTTTAGCTTTTATAACTGTTTTTAGCTTTTTGTTTTTACTGATTTTGTTTAAAGTTTTGATACTCTGTTTTATATTTCAGTTTATATTCAGTTTTTGTGAGTAATCTCTATGCTTTGTAGCATTGTTTGTGTACTTTTAAGATATTGCCTATATGTCTTAAGTACTTCTCTCTTGTGCCCTAGTAGGATCTTGTATCCTAGATGCAAATACTTCGTGTCTTTTGCATTGGTTGAGTGTTGGACATGCAATTATCCTTAGGATTGTTCTTAACTATATTGCGTGTTCGAATGAGCATTTACTTGCTAAATGTTCATTGTGATCATTCTTTAATGACTGTTTCTATTTGATTAAGATATGCTTACATGTTTTTCTGTGCTTACAAACTTGATCGCACTTTACTTGCTTATGTACATACCTTGTGTTCAACTTGCCATAAGCTTAATGAAAGTTTTGTTTGTGTGCAAGTGTTTCAGGTTGCAAGTATTTACTTGCAAGTGCTTTATAGCTTCTAGATTAGGTGTGAGTGAGTTTTGCCTGTGTTTCCAAACTCACGTTTAAGTCTAGAGTCTGTTTTAGGGGTTTTGTCACGGAATAGCCAAAAAGGGAGATTGTAAAGTTGTTATTTACAACATTGTGTTTTGTTGGCTTATATTCCGTGCCAAATTTGATTGTAATATTGTTTAATCTTTTGTATCCTGTATTTATTGTGGGATTTCATTGTAAGGGTTGTGTGTTAGAGAGAGAGAGAGTATGAAAACTCAAGCAACTGAAGACTGAAGAGATTTCACGGGTAGCTTGTGACTAAGCATCCCGCGAAAGGAAGCATGTGCCTTGCACATGATTGGAATGCGAAGAGTCAGGCCAAATGGAGACAGCTGTGTCTCGCGAGATCTCGCAGGTAAGGCCTTTCCGCGAGATCTCGCAGGTAAGGCCTTTTTGCGAGACACCCGCGAGACATTCTATTCTACCAGCCTGTCCAGTCTGATTCACACTTTCTGTGCCAACACTATTTATACCCACATTACCCACAAATGTTAAGGAGAACTTTTGAGAGAAAACCCTAGCCAATCAACTTAAGAGATTAAAGATTGTCATAACTACAATTCTCTACACATTTGTTATGGGAATTTCCTTATCTCTTACCTCTCCATTTCCATATCATTAAGAGATTGATAGCCCAAACACTTACCACACCCTTTGAGAGTGTCAAGTGATCGTTTGGTGCTGTTGGGAAGCATTGGAAGAAGCCAAGGATGGCAGATGCAACATGGAGCTTGTTGCGGGATCCGGAGAGCTAGACAAGACACGGTTCCGAGAAGCCTTGTTGGAGTAGGAGCTTAAAGGGCTTAGGTACAGTGGGTAGATTAGGCTTGGAGGGTCTCTTGCTTACCCATGTATCCCAACTGATTGTCTAGTGGATCGATTACTACTTGGAGGGCGGCATAAAGGTTTTTCGCCGAGTTCTTTGGTTTCCTCTTCGATAACACATCGGCGTGTTATCTGTGTTTGCATCTCTCTTCCCTACTTTTTTACATTTCATTTTATTGTTGTGATTATATGAATATGTGTTAGAGCAGCTTGTTTGTTTATCCGCTCGCATTTACACTATTCCGCACTTAGTAATAAGTTAGTGCAAAATCAATTGAGCCGTAACTTTAATTTGGGGGTCTAAACAGCTCTTGTGTTTTCAACACATTTTCAAGCTTTCAGATCACTTGTTTACTTACCACGACAATTTGCTACATCAATAATGGTTAAATTTTTTGTGTCGGTAGACTCTCTTTTTGAAGAGAGTCCAGTAGTCATGTTGTACTTTAAAGAAAGTCCAATAGTATGTAATGTTACCATTAAGGAGAGGCAAGTAGTCCCTCTCAATCTCACATGCAATCAAGAACATCTTATATGGTCCCCTTGCAAAGATTTAATGAAATATTCTTTAAGCCCAATATACGTAATTTGAAATTCATTACTATTATTGTTCGTCATGTTATATAATCTATGGAAAGTGTTAATAGAAGGTGTGTGGAATATGTAGGTTTATGAAGTAGCAAGGAAGGTATGGATCACAAAAGGAGAGGAGCATGAGGAAGTAATTAAAGAATGAATTCTTTGAAACCTATATGATATTGGAGGGGGAGCTTGGTGACAAGCCTTGCTTTGGGGGTAAAACATTTGAGTACGTGGACCTTAGTCTTATCTCCTTCTACACCAGGTTCTATTCGATTAAGACCTTAGGGGCTTTCAGCATTGAGGCAGAGTTCCCTAAGATTGTTGCATAGGCTAATAGGTGTATGCAGAAGGAGATTATCGCCAAGACCGTTCTTGACTAGAAGAAGGTGTACGATTGTGTTAGACAGTTCAGGAGTGCTACATATATATATATGTAGTCCCAAATCTAGAAGTGCTACATATATATATATATATATATATATTAGTGTGGCTTTGGGTGGTTGTGTAATTTCGTCGGTTACATGTTGCAATGTTTAAGAAAGGCGAAAATCAAAACTACAAGGGTTTCGGAATTTGGATATCAATTATGTCCATCATTTGTGCATCAATATTCTTTTTTATGGGATGCTACTAGAATGGGTATACTTATTTATGCGTTTATTTGTGTAAAACCTAAGATCGACACCATAAATCCGTTTGCTTTGTCAATAAGATCTTAATCACTCACCAAACACAATTATTCCTACAAAAAAATAACCATTTGAGCCAAAAAACAAAATTAAAAATATTTTTTTTTTTTTTTTTTTTGCTGAATAAAATTAAAAATCATTTACATACGAAGATGCAGAAATCAAGAATGAAACAAAATTCCACCCCTGCATGATGCAATATGGAAAGAGAAGTAGAGACAAATCAACTTTTAAGAACAAAATGTGCAAGTGTGTTAACAAAGGATTGAGACAATTGAAGAGACTCCCAAAGATCCAATGTGAGATTAAACATTTTTACTAACTCCTCATCTTCCATATTTACTCCCACATCTTTACTTTTATGTTGTAACATTTATTCATTTTAATTATTTAATATGAAAATGATCCAACAATAAAAAGTAGTGGAACCATAAACAAGTGATGATTAACTATTCATAATCCGCCACGTTAAAATTGTGACAAAAAGTTACAGAATAATTTACAGTTTTAAAACTCTCTGCTTAAACAAGGCACCACTAATGTAGGCTTATTTTTGTTTGGAGGATAGGGATCGGATGAAAGAGACAGATGGAATTTATTAAAATTGGGTTGCCTAGGTCCACCAGGATTTGTGTCGTACTAATATTTGTTTCTTTTTTTACTTCTTTCAAGTTTTTGTTTTTGTTTTTTTTTTTTTTTTAAGTAAACTATAGTATTTATTAGAACACACACGAAAATAGTAATAATAGTGTTTTAAATCGGGTTTATAATAGATTATATAACCAGAGTACAACTACAAAAAGGTCTAACCTTTGTTGTTGTAAAGTTATTAACAGCGGACACTAAATACACACAACCTATGTTGGATAACTTTTGTCTATCTCTAATGGACAAAATGAGTACAAAGAGAATAGTCTGAAGAGCTTGAAAGGCCTGTGGCAATTATATCTAACCATGCACATACGTGTCCCATATTAATGTTTGTTTATTTCACATGTCACATAGAATATAGATTACTTTTAATTCTTTACTTTTGTTGGACTAAAGGCATAGTTTGGAGGATTCTAACTAGGGTTGAGCTGGGTATGGTTGTAACTTGTAAGGAATGCAATGAGGCCAGGTTTGTGTGGTCGGTGGTGGTTGATATGTTTGTAGATTGAGATTGTTGAATTTTTTTTTTTTTTTTGGATATCCAGGAAAAATTGGAAAGAAGGAAATTTTTTTTATTTTTTTCTTTTAATCTATGTAATTTTTAGTTTTAAATGATTTTTTTAATTTCTTAATTTGTTTAGGTTATTAAATTTATGTGACATAAATAAATTAAAATAATAATATAGTATGATATGATTGGACCTTTTGTATAACAGGTTTATGTGAATTTTAAAGACTGCCACAACCATCAAATATACGCAAAAATCAAATTTTTAATATGAGGCTAGATAAAAATGACATCGAACCTTAAAATATATACGATTAATAATTTCAATCAAAAAGAAAATATTTTACTGAAAAAACTATAAAAACTCTTTAGTAATGTAAATGCGATTGAAATCTAGTATCACAAAATTTTCACTATTCTTTTGCAACTAAAAAAAATACTAATTAAAATTAATATTACCCCAACGACAATTTTATCTTCTCTAAGAACTTGCCCATTGAGTTTTTATTAAATAATATATTTCAATTTTCTCAACCAAAAAGGAAAAAAAAGAAAAGGCCAGAGATTTAGTACCACAGTAAAAGAGACATAGACTGATATCTACTCAACACCCAATCACTACAAAACACGAGGTGGTGAGGCCAGAATTGCTATATTAATGAATTATATTTTAGCAAAAAAGAATTATATGACAAAAGCAATGACATCATCTGGATTGCGGAAGGATCCAGAAATATTATGACAAGCTTGAATGGAGCTTCATTCATTAGGCAAATACTCATCTGTATCAACCTCCCTAGGAACTTAATTGATTTAATCATGAGTTGTGTGTCGTCTGTCTCTACCCCTACCTTTTCATTATCTGCATGGACTTTTTAGGACAACTTATTGTGGAAAAGTGTAACGACAACTAATGGGTTCCTGTTAAATCCTCCAAAAGTGGCCTTGCCTTTTCGCATCTGATGTTTGCCAATGACTTGGTCGTCTTTGCTAAAGCTAATGACACCAACTATCACACCATCAGAAGTGTATTAAACACCTTCTGTTCCATTCAGGTCAGTCGGTGAGTGAAGCTAAATCAAGAGTTTTTTTCTCGCCTAATGTGAAGGGACAAGAGAGAGCTCCTCAGTGATATTCTAGGATTTTGATCCACACCCTCACTGGGTAAATATCTTGGAATTCCCATCAAGCATGCGGGTCAGTCGAACCAAGATTTTAATTTTGAGCTGGACAGGGTCATACAAAAACTGGCACTAGGCAAAAACTGAAAAACAAATCTTCATTCAAATATCTTTCGGTGGAACAACTTTTCATGTAAAGTCAATTGAATAATTAAGGCACAAATCCATTCAATCTATCATAATAAAATAGAGTTTATAATACTGTTTTGAAGATTGGAGATCGGTAAGATCCATAAAAGAAACTACTTAGATGACTGCACATAAAACGATTTCACAATCTTATGGTTGTGAATTAAATTTTTTAAGATTAGTACTCTTTTTTTTCCCCCTTGCTGTTAATGCTTTACATATTTCTAATCCATGTAAAGGCCAATCACAAAATAATATTTGTTCACTTATTTATGGCCACCTTGCATTTCATGGAGATCTATAAAGTAAACGATATGCTTTTATTTTTAAGAAGTAAACAATATGTTATTTCTTCAATTCGCATAGGGATTGTTACAATACATGAAGCAAGTTGTGAATGTGTTTAGTTGAGAATGACAATTCAACATATTTAAGAACAATGTGAATTTTCATTAATCAAAGATAACTCGGCAATATTATACGAAGACAATGTTGTTTGTATCACTTATATTAGACATTCATTTCCAATAAAAAGTTCCTATAAATGTTTTGTAAATCAATACACTAATTAAGACATTCGTTAACTTTTTCCACTATTTAAGGGTTTACTTTTGATAGACTGAAGGCATAGTTTTGAGGATTCTTACTAGTGTTGAGCTAGGTGTGATTGTAAGAAATGCAATGAGGTTTGTGTAGTCAGTGGTGGTTGATATGTTTGTAGATTGAGATTGTTGATTTTTTTAGGCTATTAAAATAATAATATAGTATGATATGATTGGACCTATTGTATGACAGGTTTATGTGAATTTTAACTGCTACCTTAACAACCAACTTGGATAGAAAAGCTTGTAATGTAGGCAAAAATAAATTTTTAATATGAGATGAAATAAAAATGACATTAAACTTAAAAG
The DNA here is from genome assembly GCA_028566155.1 of Quercus phellos. Classification (NCBI taxonomy): domain Eukaryota; kingdom Viridiplantae; phylum Streptophyta; class Magnoliopsida; order Fagales; family Fagaceae; genus Quercus; species Quercus phellos. The sequence continues at coordinate 10,148 of JAOWBE010175833.1, read as the reverse complement.
ACAAAGTTTAGTTACAAAATTGGTTGTAACCTGAGGTTACAATCTTACTCAATATCATTCACATTACTACATATTTTGAAAATCTAACCATTAAATTGCATGTTCTTTATATTCTTCATACACATCAAATTTTGTACTAATTGGATATTATTTACTATATGATTTATAAGTTTACATTTTATGCATAATTTTAAACTACAAAAACTTGTGATTTAAACAATTTATTAATGACATAGTTATTGATTTTTAATTTAATAGAAATTTTGCAAGTATAGAGGATATAAGAAGAAAATGCAATCCAATGGTGGATTTTGTCAAAATTCACCCCCAATAAAAAGATATTGAATAAGGTTGTGCCTTAGGCTATAATCAATTTTGTTGTTAAATTTTGTCCAAACTTAAATTATGCGATGTATAATTTAGTCAAAAAGAAAATATTTTACTGAAAAAAAAATTAAAACTCTTTAGAAATGTAAAAGCGATTAAAATATATTATCACAAAAATTTCAAAATTATTTTGCAACTAAAATAAATACTAATCTGTTTTTTTTTTTTTTTTTTTGAGAAAAAATAAATAAATACTAATCGATATAAGCACTAGCGTGAAAAAATGGTTGGAAAAATTGTGTCAATGATATTTGTTCAAAGCGATATTTTCTTAATGACGAAAGCAATGACATTGTCTAGTTGTGGAGACCTCCCTATCATACTTCTCCAGTTTCTTGCGACCCATACAGCCTATTGACTATAAATCAACACAGCCAGTTTCTTTGAATTCAATAAATATCACTTTTCTTTGAACTATTCACCCATTTGCTTCAATAATAATATCCCGAATTCTGTGACAATGGCAGACGAGGTGATTCTGCTGGATTTTTGGTCCAGCGTGTTTGGGTTGAGGGTCAGGATTGCGCTAGCTGAGAAGGGTATCAAGTATCAGTACAAGGAAGAGGACTTGATGAATGACAACAAGAGCCCTCTGCTTTTAGAGATGAATCCCATTCAAAAGAAGATCCCAGTTCTTATCCACAACGGGAAACCAGTGTGTGAGTCTCTTGTCATTGTTCAGTACATAGATGAGGTCTGGAATGACAAGTCTCCATCGTTGCCCTCTGATCCTTATCAGAGAGCTCAAGCCAGATTCTGGGCTGATTTTGTTGATACAAAGGTACATTTTGTGCATTTTCTTTTTATTATATGTTATTATCCTAAAATTTATTTTTCTTAACTTCTCAGAATGATTATTGGTAGGAAAGTGAGTTGATTAAAGTGAAAGAAGAAGAAAAAAATTGTGACAAAAAAAAAAGATACTCAATATTGTCGAGTCATCCCACATCGGTAACGTGTGATATTAAGAAGGGGTTTATCACTTGCTCCGCGACACTAACTGTTGCATGCAGTTTTTGTGTTGGTGTGTGAGTGTATTCCCTTATCTCATCCCCTTCCTCTATATATATGTGTGTGTGTTTAACAAAAAAAAAAGATATAATAGAATAAAGAAGTAAACTATATGTGTAACTTTGGAAGGTTTTATTACCCGGTGTCCCATATATTTTTGGTCACTTCTTTATTTCTTTTGCTGGTGCTACATATTTAAAATATTATAGGTTAGGATTATTAGAGGTTCGCTGCAGCATAGAACAAAAATGTGGGTAGCACTTTTTTGGCCCAGCAAAAGGTATCAGCCAACCTTGATTTACCAAGGAGAGTCCGATATTCATGTTATATTTTGAAGAGTAATATTATCTAAGTTTTTATTAGGTTGACAAGTTTTTAATGGTTCTTATATGGCTCATCATTGATAACTTGTTTACTTACTACAACAATCAGCCTCATTAATAGGTGTTAAATTTTTTTTTTTTGTGTCCATAAACCCTCTCTTTGGAGTCCAGTTGGTTGTTATGTTTCTTTTTAAATAGAGTCCAGTAGTCATGTTGTACTTTGAAGAGGGTCCAAAAGTATGTAATTTTAATTTTTTACCATTAAGGAGAGGCAAGTAGTCCCTCTCAATGTCACACGCAATCAAGAACATCTTATATGGGTCTTCCCCCTTGCAAAGATTTAAAGAAATATTCTTCTAGCCTAGTATACGTAATTTGAAATTCATTATTGAATTTACTTTTATTGTTTATCCTGATATATAATCTATGAAAGTGTTAATAGAATGTGAGTGGAATATGTACATAGGTTTATCAAGTATCAAGGAAGGTATGGACCACAAAAGGAGAGGAGCTAGAGGCAGCAAAGAAGGAATTCCTTGAAACCTATAAGATATTGGAGGGGGAACTTGGTGACAAACCTTACTTTGGGGGTGAAAGATTTGGGTATGTGGACCTTACTCTTATCCCCTTCTACACCTGGTTCTATTCTATTGAGACCTTAGGGGGTTTCAAAATTGAGGCACAGTGCTCCAAGATTGTTGCATGGGCTAAGAGGTGTATGCAGAAAGAGACTATTGCCAAGACTCTTCCTGACCAGAAGAAGGTTTACCAGCTTCTTGGACAGTTTAGGAAAAGGCTTGGTTTGGAGTAGACTAATGGCTAGTCCCACATCTGGAAGTGCCATCATATTAGTGAGGTTTTTTATGGTTAATTTTGTTGGTTTCATGTTGTAATGTTTAAGTTTGGGTTTGTTTCTCTTTCCAACAAAAAAGTTTGGGTTTGTTTCATCTTTAAGTTGTAAGACCTTTTAGTGTGTCTACAGAGTACTGAGTTTTAAATCTATAGGGCATGTAATGTATCATAAAATAAGAAAGACACCTTGTTGTGTCAGCTAAATTTTAGATTAAAATATTTTGTGACGTTTTGAGTATACAATTGTTTTATTTAAGAAATATATTTTTAATATAAGAAAGAATATAAAAATTTTGGTGTATGTGAGTGTAACTTGTTGTAGATATTTTGTTTTTTTGTTTTTTTTTTTTAATTTGTGATATTATGGATTTAAAATAATTTTTTATATTTAATAATTTTGAATTCAATATATTAATAAAGCTCAAATCAATGCTTAAATTTAATTAATAAAAAATTTTCTTTCTCATAATTTACTCAAGTCATTTAAAATAAAAATTAAAAGAAAATAATAAAACCACAAATTTTTTTACAAATTACTGATGTAGTGGTTGGTTATTAGTAAATACAAAGATATTATTAGCAGTAGGTTCAGATGAAAATCAACAAGAATTTACCACATCAACAGTTTATAAAAATATTGTAAAACAGGTTACATTGGTAGTATTGATTAAAACTAAAATCTAAATCATGCTTTATATATGTGTGTGCGTGTGTTGGGGTGGGGGGGGGGGGGGGAATATTTGTAAATTGGCATATTCCAAGACAAAATACTCTTTATGTGTAATTAGTGTGTTCAAAAAGACCTTTAAACAATTATACAAGTGGTACTATTGAAAACTCAAGAAACTGCTCAAGAAAAAACTAAAACTGTAGATCCCGATACCTATTGAGATTTAATGAACTTCGATACCTTATCGACACCACTCAATCTATCGAGTGGTATTTTGAACCTCGATACCTTATTGAGTTTCTGGTATTTTGAATTCCAAAATCAATTTTTGGCCCTTGATGACAAAACATTCTGAAAGCTCGAAAATGTGTTGAAAACACAAGAGCTTGTTTAGACCCCCAATTTTAAAGTTACGGCTTGGTTGATTTTACGCTAACTTAATACTAAATGTGGAATAGTGTAAACACAAGCATACAAGCAAGACAGCTACTATAATCCATATTTAAAGTAACATAATAGTAAAATGAAATGAACAAGAGTAGGGAAGAGAGATGCAAACACAGATAACACGCCGATGTGTTATTGAAGAGGAAACCGAAGAACTCGGTGAAAAATCTCTCTACCGCCCTCCAAGCGGAAATCGATCCACTAGACAATCAGTTAGGATACATGAGTTAGCAAGAGACCCTTCAAGCCTAATCTACCCGATGTACCTAAGCCCTCCAAGCTCCTACTCCAACAAGACTTCTCAGAACCGTGTCTTGTCTAGTTCTGCGAATCCCACAACAAGCTTCATGTTGCATCTGCCATCCTTGGCTTCTTCCAATGCTTCCCAGCAGCACCAAATGATCACTTAACACTCAACACTCTGAAAATGTGTGGTAAGTGTTTGGGCTATCAACCTCTCAATGGTACAGAAATTGAGAGGTAGGAGATAAGGAAATTCCACAAACAATTGTGTAGAGAATTATTGGTATAACAATCTCTAAGTCTCAAGTGTTTTTACTAGGGTTTTCTCTCAGAGGCTCTCCACATCATTTGTGGGTAATGTGGGTATATATAGTGTAGGTGCAGAAAGTGTGTATCAGATAGTACAGTTTGGCAGAACAGAATATCTCACAGGTGTCTCACAAGAAGGCCTTACCCGCGAGATACTCGCGAGACACAGCTGTCTCCATCTATACTGACTCTTCGAATTCCAATCATGTGCAGGGCACATGCATCTTTTCGCGGGATCCTTAGTCACAAGATACCCGTGAAAACCCTCATTGCTTCAATTGATTGAGTCTTCACACTCTCTCTCACTATCACACAACCCTTATAATAAATTCCCACAACAAATACAGGGTACATAAGATTGAATAAAATTACAATCAAATTTGGCATGGAATAAAAGCCAACAAAATACATATTTGAAAATCATAACTTTACAATCTCCCCCTTTGGCTATTCCGTGACAAAACCCCTAAAACAGACTCTAAACTTAAACGTGAGTTTGGGAGCAGTGGCAAAACTCACTCACACCTAATTTAGAAGCTGTGTAGCACTTGCATGTATATACCTGTAACCTGAAACACTTGCACATAAAAAAAACTTTCATTACGCTTATGACAAGTTGAGTACACGGTACGTACATGAGCAAGTAAAATGCGATCAAGTTTGTAAACACTATAAAACATGTAAGCATATCTTGATCATACAAGGGTAGTCATTAAAGAATGACTCCAATGAACATATAATAGGTAAATGTTCATCCGGACATGTAAAAAGTAGCAATCACTAATGATTACTTGCATGTCCAGTCACATAATCAGTGCAAAATACACGAAGTATATGCATCTAGGAATAATCCTACTAAGGGCACAAGTGTGAAGTACTCAAGACATATTTACAATATCTAAAAGTACAAAGAAAATGCTACAAAAGCATAGAGATAAACACAAACATACTGAGTATAAATTGAAACATTTAAGATCAAATTGTACTGAAGTTTTAAATAAAAAACAATAAAAACAGTAGTTATAGAAGTAAAAAATAAACCCAAATAAACCGATAACCAATGTTTCTAAGTTTGAACCTATGCTCCCCCTAACACTGTACGAGCTCCTCCTAAAAATTTTCTCCCCCTTTTTGACCGGAATGGCCAAAGGGCTAGAACTGGTCAGACTCGGATTCTGAACCATGGTTGATGGATAAGTCATCGATCTAAAATGATAAGGCTGTGATTTGACCTTGGACATAAGCAAACTGGTCTGTTGTGTGCCGCATATGGGAATCTAACATAGTGTACATCTACTTTACTCTGTCAAGAAGACGGTCGAGTCTGTCTAGTCCTTATGTCGGTGCTGAGGATGATGGCTGAGCTGATGGCTCACTGGCAGAAGTGAATCTATCAATCTCCTCCTCTGTATCTTCACCCTCGTTCGCAACACGATCCTGTGGTATCATATGCACACATGTTTTGGAACCTTTGATGTGGGCTATGCTCCTAGTGACTATGTGTGCACCAATGGGATAGTCCCTCGGAACCACAGTGACGCCACTCAAGAATCTGAGCTTTGTCTTCGCAATTAAGCCCATAATCAGTGAGGGAAAAGGCATAACTGTTTTGGAGTGTTGTTTCTCAATGGTTTTCTTCAACAGATGAAAGATGGGTCCACATATATCAATCTCATGGTGAGTAAAGAGATCGTACAAAAACTTTGTCCTTCCAGCTGATAATGTGGTTAGGTTGGAGACAAGGTACAGGTTATGGATCATCACGTATGCCAAAGCCCTCATCTCTAGTGAAAAATGGATTGTATTCATGGATGACTTCTTTGATGTTCCACCAAGAATTTCCACAATGTCCGCAGTAGATCCCAATCTGTCTTCATATTGGACTGAGATAGGCTGAGAGGGAGGACGAATCTCCAAATATTCTTGAATGCTATCCCTTGTAATCACAAATTCCTTGTGTCTCACCCAACACTCTATACGATCTCCGTTCACAACAGCATTGGAGAAAAACTCCTTTATGATCTCTTAATAGACAACCCTAACTGGGTTCAACAATTTGGTCCAAGTTCTTTCTTTGAACACCTCAGGGTGAAAGTGCCCTCAAGTGATTCCAATTGCACGACCCTTTCCATGATGATCGTTTAATCCTTATAGTAGTCATTGTACTTCATATCGGCTTCAGCATAATTGAAATGATCAAAATCAGTGCGTGCACATTTGGAAGAGGGTTTCTTAGTGGTTGCATGTTTAGTAGGAGCCATCTATGCAAAGGAACACAAACAAAAAAGAGCCAAGGGTGGACACACAAAATAGAACACAAAACTTGATTAGATTCAAGTTAGCTCAAAATATAGGTAAAACAACCTAAAACAGAGTAAAACTAATTCAAAACAGAGTAAATAAACTCAAACAACATGCTAAAGGCATTAAACCAAGTAAGCATAATCACAATACATAAAATAAGTACATGTGCATGTGTGTGTTTGTGCTAAGCATGTGCTGATGCATATGTGTGCAGCATGTGATGCATGAGGTGTGCCTAGAAAGACCTATTGTGTGCCTAGAGTGTGTGCAACATGGGCAAAGTGTGTGAAACACAAAGACAAAGACCTGGTAAGCATGATTAGTCAAGATAAAATCCTATTATTGGAACTCACTTGAGTCCAATTCAGCCCAAGAATGTCTTTTGGGCATTTTAACAAACACCTATCATGCAACAGAGTTCACAGATGATGAAAAATGCATGAACAAAATGAAATGTGCCTTAATACATGCTCAAATTTCCACAAGGGGCCAACACAGATACACAAACAACAAATAGGACTCAGCCCAACAAGAATTTGGAAAGAGTTTCACAAAAATTAAGAATCCCAACCCATTTTCGAAAAATCCCCAATTTTGAGAGCCCTAACTAATTTTTTGCATAATCTATGACAAGCAAAAGGAAAAATGTTGTAGAAAACATACCTTAAAGATAAGATCGCAAAAAACAAGCTTGGAATTGATGGGGTTTGAGAGAAAAATGATTTTGGGTTGAGAGAGGTTCGAGTGAGGCAATGCGAGGGAAGTTATGATTTTTGAAAAGATGTCACATCTGCTACATAAAAACTGAAAATACGTGTTTTTTGCGGGTTTGACAGTCGCAATATAAGTCTCGAGACATACTGAAGCTTTCGCGAGAAGCTCTTAGTCGCGAAATAGTAGCGATATAGTCACGATAGCCTCTATATGAACTTTAAAAAATTTTAGTTTTGCCTAAAAACATTTCGCGAGAAGAGTTTAGTTGCAAAGTACTCATGAGGCAGTAGCGAGAGTTTCTGTATGAAAATGTGACTTTTTAATTTCTCTCAAGCAAATTTCGCACGAAACTCTATGTCGAGAGCTACTCGCAAAAATACCTTTGAACCAGTTTTTGAAGAAAAACACAAAATTGCATTTTGAACAAAAACTAAAGACACAAAAGTATCAAAAACACTTTCAAAAACTTATAGAACACTCAAAATCTTTTTGGGTTTGATCGACAAGAAATTGAGCATACACATCACATTTGAACATGTACAATCACACAAATGAGATAAGCATTATCTGAACAATGTCTTGTGTGTTGTGTGTGAGTATTAAATGTGGAATAGTCCATAGACCAGAGTGAAACTCCAATGATCAATTCAATCAAGTCATACACATCTGGTACAAAATCAAGTGGACTATCTCAATTATAGAAAAAAACATATATGACCTCCAACAAGAGAATGATTACAAACTCAAAAGCTATTCATTTGTCTTTTGCATAAATGACATTTAATCCTTTTTTTTGTTTTTTGGATAATACATATCTTTTTGAGAACGGTGCTTGAAATTTTTGATATTTCAACATTGAGAGTTAGTCTTTGGCTTTTTGAGCACCATACGTTTCAATACAAAAGTTGCTTTCCCTTTTTCCTAGTCAAATACTAGTATGTGCTTTTACGGCTCATAATCTCATTTTCATTTTGAGATTTACATTTGGTGAGCTCTAATGCAAAAACATAAAATAAAGGTGAGAATATAGGCACAAGTCTATGTAAGTATCAAGACCATTAAGACTATTTATCAATCATTCATGACAAGCTTGAAGATCTAGTTACAACAATCACCCATAATTTTCAAGATTTCTCCCACAAATATATATGTGCATACATAACAAGCTAAGCTTGTAAATGCACTACACCATAAGTATGAAGGTACTAGGCCAAACTCCCATGTGATATACACAACACAAGCGATCAAACTTTTTGAAGATTTTTCAAATTATTATGGTTTTTTGAATTTTTGAACACACTTAAACAAAACAAATAAAGTAAGATCAACAAGCACAAGTACAAAACAAAACTTGTAAAACAAAACATGCTATAAACTGGAAGCAATGCATGACATGTTCCATGAACAAATGTCCCTAAACATTGGAAGAAATAATGATTGGACATATGAGGTGATCATGCATAAGTATCCTTTTTCACCCACATGTCACATGCGTTTGGGGTGATATCCCTATAGGATTGGGTACGAGAGTTAGGACTTTCAAGCTTTCTAGTGAAGCTTTCCAAGCAGTTCACGTCCATCATTTCGGGATCACCATTTCGGGATCACGTCCATCTCATCACGCCCATCATTTCGGGATCACCATTTCGATCTCTTAATGGCTCAACAACCCAAGTCCTCTTGTCATTTCTTGGTCCTCTTGACCTTTGATCACTAGCATTCCTCAATGCTCTCAGCTTATGACAATTTGGTCGGGTGTGCCCTTGAAGTTCACAGTGATGACACACATGATTTGTTCTAGGACCTCTTTGCGATCGTGGAAGAGATTTTGCTCTGGCTTCAGACCTGACCACAAATTGATTACGGGGCTTGTTCAACACCCGCTGGTTAGCCACATTCTTCTTCTTCTTAACTTTTGCCTTCTCCACAGTAGGGGTAACTACAATTGGCTCTTAGGCCTTCACAAACTTCACTTCTTTGGAGATATTCACAACTGAACTACTTTCTCCGGTGTATCCTAATCCGATTTTATCGGAAAAGGATTTTTTATGAGAAAGGACATCGTCAAGCTTCTTTGTGGATACTCGCTCTACCTTGGCATTTGCTTGAACCACCTCAAGCTCAAGAAATTTTATCTTTGAGTAGGCTTCAGTCAGTTCTCCATTCAATGTCTTTATTTCACATTTGGCTTCCTTATAATGCACTAGAAGACTCTTATAGTCCTCATCTGCCTTCTTCATCTTTTTCACGGCTGCCTTGGCCACCCTTGCATATTCTCCAGACTTTTCAAGGAGTGAATTATAGTTCTCTTGAAGACCAACTGTATCTTCATCTTCTTCAACATTTGATTCTTCTACAATTCCCATGGATTCCTCATCACTATGCTTTCCAAGTTCTTGCACAAGCAAATTCAAGTCATTCAAAGACTTAACATGAGCAATAGTCATAAATGCTGAGAAATTCCCTTCTTCATCATAGCTCGCTTCTAAATCAGAATTGGAAGAATCCGAATCACTAAGGGTTGTGGCATATGCCTTGCCCTTCCCTCTTAAATAGTTAGGACACTCCTTCTTGAGATTTCCATGGCCATTGCATTCGAAACACACAATTCCTTGAGGGGATTGAGACTCCGTCTCATCTTTCCTTTGCTGAAGAGCTTCCCATTGTTTTTCATCTTCAAAAAATTTTGGAAGTTCTTTGCAATGAATGCTACGTCCTTCTCCACATCATCCTTTTTGGTAGAGCTGTCCATTCTCTCGGTGATGATTTTAAGAGCAAGAGATTTGCTCGGTTTATTAGAAGGCAATCTCTGCTCGTATGTTTGGAGAGATCCAATTAACTCTTGGATTTTGATCTCATCCAAGTCTTTACTTTCCTCTATAGCTGTG
>JAOWBE010175811.1:0-11672 GCA_028566155.1 Quercus phellos | reverse complement strand
AATTAAAGCAATTACAACACTTTTTGTCATGGAATAAAGCCAACATAAAACATAGTTGTAAATCACAACTTTACAATATTGAAGTAGATTGTCATATTACTCGGGAGAAAGTAGAAGATGGTGTAATTACTACTCCATATGTTTCTATAAGAGTCTAGATTGCTAATATGTTTACTAAAGCTTTATGTAAGATTCATTTTAGTTTATTATGTAACAAGTTAGGATTGTATCATATATACTCTCCAACTTGAGGGGGAGTGTTATGAGTAATAGGGGCAAAATAGTAATATCATGTACTTTTTATATAAATAATATTTTATGTGTTAGGGTTCACTTATTAAACCCTAAAACACTTTCACAGTACACAATAGTGATCACGGTCACGACACATCTGAATGCTACGACTTAAAGCAACAGATAGAAGCCTTTATTAAATAAGGAAAACTACAACGGTTCTTCAGAAGGAAAGGATGGACCACCGTAAGAGCAAGCTGCCTAAATGAAGAACGAGCGCCCTAGGCCACCCCTAAGGAACATAAGGATGATCGTAGGGGGCACCACAACTTTCGGTTCGTCCAGGAAGGCACACAAGACCTACCTTAGGATGGTTTAGAACGTTCAACTGACGGGCTTCGTCCTGAAGATGGCGCGGATCAACAATCTCGTAATTGGGTTCACGGAAGAAGATGCACAACACCTCTACCACCTACATGGTGATGCGCTTGTTGTTAGCCTACGGGTAGGGGACTACAACACTCATTGGGTCCTAGTTGATAATGGAAGCTCTGCAGATATCCTCTACTACCTGGTGTTCCAAAAGATGAGGATTAAGAGAGAACGAATAGTACCGACCAACGCACCGCTCGTTAGGTCTAGAGGAATTAGAGTATACCCCTTCAGTGCAGTCACATTGCCTGTGAGGATTGGAGATTATCCACAAAAAATTACAAAAGATGTTACATTCCTTGTCGTTGACTGTTTGTCTACTAACCCTCAATTCGTGGAAAGCTGTAACTTCGACTTATCATTTGATGATCAAGTTCCCCACTGAGTACGGAGTAGGAGAAGTATGCGAGGACCAAGTTGCAGCATGCAAGTGCTATATAGTAATGCTAGAGATGGATGACCACTTATAGACTATGACCATAGAAGAACAATGGACGGTTACGGAGCCCATTAAGGGGTTAGAGGAGATACTCCTCGATGACTCTAGGCCTGAGAGAATGACAAGGATCGGCACCCTCACTAGCCAGCCATTCAGTTAGGCATTTACGACATTTCTGAAAGAGAACTAGGATGTCTTTGCTAAGAGTCACGAAGACATGCTTGTGATTGACCCCTCAATCATGGTTCATATGTTGAATGTATAACCCTCTTTTCCCCTTATCCTGTAGATGAAGCGAGTATTTGCTAGGAGCGAGATATGGCTATAGCAAAAGAGGTTCGAAAATAAAGGGAGGTAAAGTTCATACGAGAAGTGTACTATCCTGACTAGTTGGCCAATGTGGTCATGGTTAAAAAGGCCAACGGGAAGTGGAGGATGTCCGTAGACTTCACGAACTTAAACAAGGCGTGCCCTAAAAGACAGCTACCCACTTCCGTGGATCGACTTCCTGGTGGACTCGATGGCAAGACACCAGTTGCTGAGCTTCATGGATGCGTTTTCTAGTTACAACCAGATCAAGCTAGTCGAGGTTGACCAGGAGAAGACTTCGTTCGTCACTAGCCAAGGTCTCTTCTGCTACAAAGTGATGTCGTTCGTTCTCAAAAATGTGAGCGCAACGTATCAAAGGCTAATGAAAAAAATGTTTGCGCATCAGATAGGGAGGAATATTCAAGTCTACATAAACGACACGTTGGTAAAAAGTTGACAGGAAGACAACCATTTGGACGACCTCAAGGAGACCTTTGATACCCTTCGCTCTTATAACATGAAGTTGAATCCAAACAAATGCACATTTGGGGTGACAACCGAAAAGTTTTTACGGTTCATGGTGTCCTCAAAAGGAATTGAGGTCAACCCGAACAAGATATATGCCATAATGGAGATTACGCTGCCAAAGAACATAAAGGAAGTATAAAGTCTCAACGGTAAGGTAACTGTACTGAACAAGTTTGTCTCAAGGGCAATGGACAAATGCCTACCTTTCTTTCGCACATTGAAGAAGTCCTTTAAGTGGACAGCCAAATGTCAATAAGCATTTAAAGACTTGAAAGCACACCTATCTTCCCCACCATTGCTAAGTCCCTCAAAACCAAGAGAAGAATTGTTTCTCTATTTGGCCATCTCCACAGCTACTGTTAGCGCAGCCTTAGTCAGAGAAGAGGACAGGGTACAGAAACCTGTATACTACATAAGTCGAGTGCTCCGAGGAGCAAAGGAGAGGTACCCATCGATGGAGAAGCTTGCCTTCACATTAGTTACTGCGGCTCGTAAGCTCAAACCATATTTCCAAACCCACATTGTGGTCGTCCTGATAGACAAACCCCTATGAAGAGCAATGAGCACTCTTAAAGCCATAGGACGGATGGCACTATGGGCAATAGAGTTAAGCGAATTCGACGTATAATACCGCCTACGTACTACCATAAAGGGCCAAACGGTCATTGACTTCATTGTGGAGTTTACCGATATGGAAGGCCAGGGGGCAGAACAACACCCTCAATGGAACATCCACATGAATAGATCATCTAACAGGCATGGTGGCGGGGCAGGTATAATACTCGACTCACCAAAAGTGGACGAGGTCAAGTGCATGGTTCGACTCGACTTCCCTACAACTAAAAATGAGGTGGAATACAAAGCTCTAGTGGCAGTACTAGATCTCGCCAAAGTAGTTGGGGCCACAAATGTGGTTGTTTATTGTGATTCTTAGGTGGTCATGAGTTAAGTGAATGATGACTAAGAGGTGCAAGGATGAACGGATGAAGAAGTACCTAACACAAGTAAGAAAATGGGTGGACGACCTTCAAGCCAAGTTTTTTCAAATCCCAAGAAAAGAAAATGAGTAAGCCAACCGTCTTGCCAAAGCCGCATCAGCGGAATATATGCTCATCCCAGTAAGGTACTTTCTTTCGTTCAGATTTCACCCTTAATAGATGGCATCGGTGTGCAGGAAATAGACTCAGGGAGCAACTAGACCACACCTATAGTTTCTTACTTAAAAGACTGCACACTACCTAACAGCAAGGAGGCTACAAGGAAGCTAAAGGTTTGGGTGGCACGATTCGTACTGATTAAGGATGTCTTGTACAAAAGAGGCTTCTTCTGCCCGTACCTAAGGTGCCTTAGCCCCAAGGAAGCAAACTCTGTCATGAGAGAAGTCCATGAAGGGATCTGCAAGAATTGTTTAAGATCACGGTCTTTAGTGCACAAGCTAATTTGAGTAGGATATTATTGGCCTATCATGTAGAAGGATGCTTAAGCATATATCAAAACTTGCGACAAATGTCAAAGGTTCGGCAACGTCATTAGATAGCCAACAGAGGAGCTCACTCCAATGATGGCCCCGTGGCCTTTTGCTCAATGGGGGTTGGATATCACGGGCTTGTTCCCAACAACAATTAGACAACTGAAGTTCCTAATGGTTGGCATAGATTACTTCACTAAATGGGTGGAAGCCGAAGCCCTGGCCACCATCATGGAGAAAAACGTGCGAAGCTTTGTCTAGAGAAACATCATCTGTAGGTATGGTATAGCTAGAGTACTGATCTCAAACAACGGAAAAGAGTTCGACAACAACTCGTTTAGGTATTTTTGCTCACAGTTGGAGATCAAGAATCATTTCTCCTCACTTGCCCACCTTCAGGCCAACAGATAAGTTAAGGTCACGAACTGATCCTTGCTCAAAATCATCAAGACTAGGCTTGAGGGGGCAGAGGGTATATGGCCAGAAGAGTTTCCAAGCATACTATGGGCATACAGGACAACGACAAGAACACCTATAAGGGAGACACTGTTTCGACTAGCATAAGAAAGCAAAGCCGTTATCCCAACCAAGGTCGGACTCATAAGCTACAAAGTAGAAAACCATGATGAGGGTAGGAATGATGAGGATATGCGTTTACAGCTTAACTTAGTGGATGAACTCAGAGTGATGGTTGAACAAAGGTTAGTGTAGTATTAGGACCTCATAGCCAAGCACTACAATTCCAAAGTCAAACATAGAGACCTTCGAGTTGGAGACCTTATCTTGAGGAAGGTGACGGGTGCCACAAGAGATCCCTTACAGGGAAAGCTTGGACCTAATTGGAAAGGACCTTGCAGAATCACTTTATGGCGAAGGATAGGCACCTACCACCTAGAGATGCTATATAGGTAGAAGTTGAACCACTCATGGAACACGAAGCACCTCAAGAAATACTATCAGTAGACGACAGCATGCAAAGCACCACTCTTCATTTTTAGTTTATTTTTTTTTAGTTAATTTTATTATCTATAGTACTTTTTTAAGTCCAAGGGGCTGCTTTTCACTTTTTAAGAACAATTTTTTTGGCTTATATCACAATAAGAGGGGTTATTTAGACATGTCATATGTATATATACATCTTACATCTACTATTAAGTGGACAAATGCATCCCAAGGGATGCCTTGAAATCCGTCAAGTCCCTAAGTGGACAGATACATCCCAAGGGATGCCTTGAAATTTGTTAAGTCCATAAGTGGACGGTACAAACCAAGGGACGCCTTGAAGTGTGCTAGGTCCTTACGCGGACGGAGGCACCACAATATTCAATAACTCATTAAGTCTAAAGGCTGCAAAGTTTAGGCAATAAGCGATGGACCCCAAGAGGGAACAAATAAGTGTGTTTCCCACATAGACAAAAGAAATCCGTTGAAATGCAATGGCAAAAAACATGTCCGGACATATGAAAAAAAGTATATAAGCGATGGATATAAAGACATAATAGATAAAAGCCCATAAAGGGCAAATGTTTACATCCCAAAAACAGGAGGCAACGATTAGAATAAACATGAATATTGTCCTCCCAAGGATTTTTACAATAGAGGGGAAAAAAGATAACAAGATAACAATAATTCAAAAAATCTACTGCTGGTCGACAAGGGTCTCTCCGTCCTTCTCTTTATCAACCATCTGGGCCCCTTCAAATGGAAGGGTCTCATCCTTGACAAATCTGACCTAATCATCTTAAAGAGTAGTCTTTTTGTTACCTTGAACGTTGGGAGTAGGGTCATCCACGAATAACTCATCGGTACCTTTGGAGACGAGGGATTAAACTAGGTTCTGGGTCGTGGCGTCAATTACGATTTGGGACAAGTCTAGATCTGGGAAGGAGGCCTTGACCTGATGGAGGCAATCATTGAAGCCATCAGCGAAAGAACCACCTAACTCATACAGAAGGGCGTTAGAGTTACGGTATTCCTTTACCACGTCCTCCTTATCTTGAAGGAGTTACTCCCTTAACGTGGAGATCTTCCCCTCCTTATCCTTGAGCACCTTCTTCAGCACCTCAATTTATGCCTTTGACTCCTTAAAATTTTTTTTTGTCAAGTCAAGCTTGTTGACCAGGACTTTCTTCTAGGCCTCTAGCTCACTCAACCCCATCTCTACGACTGTTACTTTTTCTCTCAGATGACCCACCATCGTCTCCTAGAACATGTAATGGTCCATTAGGCCCTTCATTATGAGCACCACTACAAGAATCAAAATAGAGGTTAAAAATAGGGGTAACAACAAGATAACATCTGTGCCAAGCTGAACAGGCCCATCTCTCCTATGGTCTCGGTTGCATGGTTGCCTAAGTCCTTATAATCATCGTCCTTGATAATGAACGAGAGTTGCTTAATAGCTTACCACGAATCCTCACGGAGGAGGATGAGGTGCTTTTCAGTGACAAGACTTTGGCCCATCATCAGACCTTTTCCTTTCCTAGGATGAGGTGGAGGAGGCAGCTTGTTGGTCTGAGAAGTCTCCCCGATGGTTGACCCAATCACCACCTTGGATTTTTTAGGGGGACGATTACCTTTGTCTGATGGCTTTCTCTTAAATGGATTTAGCAAAATTATTCCCTTCAGGGGCACACCCTCTTCCTGTTGCTTCTTTATCCACGCGGCAGCCTGTTGACAGATGAAGGCCCTTGTCTTACCGTCTTCCATTTATGCGTCAAGAGGGACAGAGAGAAAGAGTTAGAGAAATTACTAAAAATTAAAGGGAAAAGGAATAGGTGACGGACTCACGTTTGCGTGCTTGTCTGTCATAGCGACAAGTGGCGGCTGTCAGCTCAGGACCCTAGCAGTACCATTGTAGGGTGTCTAGAGTGTCAAGTTTCTTCCACGTCCTCTCCTCCAATTTAATCTTGAAGATTTTCTCCAAGAAGTTGCAAGATTAACCTCTAGACGGTTAGACTAACAAAGAAAGTCAAAATAAATAAATAAGCAAGCTTAAAACAGATGGACACCTACCAGACGGGGGCATTATACCCCAAGTTTTATCAACGGGCATGTTCTCTCGATCACCAGGGTGACACATCCGATTGCCCCCCTAAAGAAAGAAGTACCGGCTCTTCCAATTCCTGTTGGAATTAGGAGTCTTGTATACTAACCTAAGCAACGACTTCCTCAGCTGGAAGCTATATATGCCCTTAGATTTGATAATTTCAAATGGACGATAACAATGGAAGAACTCCTCCACGGTTAACCAATGTTCTCCATTGGTTTGAACTCCATAAAGAACTTATGCGTCGAGGAAGATTCTTCAGGCATTCAGAGCAATCTGGGTGACCGCTAGTCCTAGGTATTGAAGTAGCCGATGGTGAAGAGCACTCAAAGGCAATCTAAGTCCTGCCTTGAACATTTGCTCATACACCTCGACATTTTCAGCATCCCGGTAATAACATTTTTCAAACTTAAAGGGTAGACGAATGGGGACGTCGACGGGGATCTGATATCTCTCCTGAAGGGTCTCAAAGTGTGGTCTCTTGATAGATAAGTTAAATTCATTAACTGTCCACATAAGAGGAAGGAGGAACTTCCTAAGACTGTCAGGACCAATGATGGATTTAATGGGGGATTCGGCATTCTCAACATTTTCCTTGTTGTTGAATCCTCATTTGTACCACTCTTTGAACCGTCCACATCCTCATCTTCATCCTCCTCCTCAGAAGATGAGTTGGTAAAGGGAACCCTTTCTTCATAAGAGGTGTCGAGGTCGTCTTAACGTGACAGGTACACCTCATTGTAGCCCGCTTCTTCGCAGACACACGATTGCTCACTCGACGCTTCACTAGATATCTATCACACTTACAAGTGACGAATAAACTCCTAAGATTCTATAGGTTTACATATGCGACAGACATACAATATTTAAAATAAACAAGAAAAGTAATTTTCAGTATAGGACGAAGGAGACTTACAGGTAAATGGTGCAAAGAAGCGATGAGAACGGCATAGTAGACGGGCACACTGAGTTGATGGTATGACAATTTCTTGCAGGTGACAGTAGCGCTCTGACACTGAAACTTAGTTGCGGAAAGTAAAAATGAAAGGGAGAAGCAATCTATATATAGAGGAAATTGCGTGAAAGACGAAGAGACGCTTCGGTTCGAGTAACCAACCACTGGAATTGTGCCACGTGTCCCTTGCATTTATGACTCTAAACTAACTTGTCAATCAAAGCACAACTCCCTAGAACTGAGTTAGACCATCACTCCATGGGTCCATCTGGGAAACCAGGCGACGGACCTATAGAGTGAGGGGGTAGCTGAAGGGGATAAAACCCAAGGTAGACGGATCCAATCAATTGAGTCAGTCATAAGCAATGGTGTTAAGATAAGGGACGGTCTAAATAGACTGATAGTGAAATAACTGGTAAAAGGGATCATGTCCCAGACAGTTAGTTTGGAAGACGAACGGACTCTTCGTAGTAGACGGACTCCAATAAGACGGACGCAAGAAAGACGGGTAGAAAAGCCACGTGGCACCTACATGGCCTAAGTGGTCTCCAAGAAACCTCATATGGAAATATCTTATGCCCTACGATTAATCTTAATTGGCGAAGTCTCTACAAGGAAAGGATCTGGCAAAATACGTTTATTAATAAGGATCTTCCACAAAAGGAAATACCTTCTCCACCAAAAAACGAAGGTCGGCTCTACACTACTATAAAAACCCAAAGCCCTCAGAAATCAAGGTATGCATAATTCATCCCAATTCTGGCACTCTAGAGTTGTAAAAGCTCTCTAACTTAACCTTTGAAGGGTATTTGGCCGGTACCACACAGGTACTCTCTGTGAGGTCTTCCTTTTCTTTGTTTTGCAAGTTTTTGTCTAAAGCATGTGAGGACTGTATGACTTACTGACGATTTTTGGCATCATCAATAGCAAAACTCATAAGACAATCATGAATGAAAAAAACTTGTTATGTACTCTATTGTATTTCCTAATTTCGGTTCGGTTTTTGTTGTTAGGGGTTTGGTAAATAGATATTGATGGGTTTCTTTATGATATGTTTATCTTTTAAAGACATACCATAAATTTATACGGCTAGTTGAGATTTGAAGCTCAATTGGCACTTCCTCGTATTTCCAACGAGGACATCGGGGTTCAAATCCTCCCTCCCCCAATTATCAAATTATCAAAAAAGCCAAAAATTGATATGGACTGATGTTGAATAAAAATAGGCTGAATTATTTTTTTATTAATGAGTGAACTTTGACTTAAAGGCTGTTTCCCTCGAAGAAAACCATATATTTTTTTTAATGCTGTAATTTTGTCCATGAGATGCCACACATTGACATCATAGCCAACTTATGGACAATTCATGCATTGAGTGGCTGAAGCTAAGTTTGGTATTTTTAGTTTCTGGCAACAATGCATGTTTAAGAAGATGTGAGACATTTTCTTTACAACCAAAATGAAGATTTGCAAAACCAAATTGAATCAAAATGTCCCAATGGCCTAGTTCATCTTAATCAACTTGCAAGTAGTCAAGATTGTAATCATACTGAAGATTTACACAATCTAAACAAATCAACAATGTGTAAACAATGGTTATATCCCATTGAGCTTGTCTTTTTCTAGTGGATAGCCAAGTTCTTATCTTTGAGCCAATTTCTAAATGCAATAATAATAGGTGGAACTCACAAAAGAAACCTTAGGGTTGTTTGGTGGCAAGAATTTCCAATTGCTTGATTGTCTACTGTCAGTTACTTTTTCTTTACCATGTTTCTTAAAGCTTAAAAATATCGGTTGTTGACTTAAAGCACATGCATTTTTCAGTTGTTAGCAGCTTGATCTACATAAAGGCAAGGGGACTTATGGAACTGTTCCCTCCAAAGTTTAGAAATTTTTGGAAGTACTGGGAGCTGCGAGTTCTGGTTTTGCTAAGCCTCATGTTACCAAAAGTAACATGAGGCACTTTCTTGAATTAAGTGTTCAAACAGGGGTGGCATTTTACATTTTTTTTATAGCATTTTTTTTATAGCCTGGAAGGGTTCTCGACTATCCATTCTGTCCATTCTAATATTTTGTGCAGGAACTATCAACATGGGGAAAGGACCTGGGTCCTCAGATCAGCAAGCAATGGGCGATTCAAAGAATCCATGCTCACTCCTCCTGATACTGGTCCCAATTAGTCCAAATTCATGCGGGAATATACTTTAAAGCAGTTTGAGGGATTCCGCGTTTTAGCGGATGAGGTGATTGACGCTCAGCTGGTTAATCTCTATTCTGTTGAGAATGACTCCTTTCGTGATGCAACTGAGTTGGTTACTGCCTATGACTTAATCCACATTTTCAAACACCTTTTTGTTGATCTTATCCTCGGCTTTGACGATAGGGACTATAGCCAATCTTTGTTCAAAAAATTTCTTGGAATAAAGCTTTTAAAGGAATAGAGGTGGAACTTGGTTTCAAGTACTCAAATATTGATATAGTCTTAACTTCCTTTTGCTGTTTACTGCTATACTACTAGAGGTATATGCATTTCTCTTATTGCTCTACTCAGACTGGACCAATCTTAGGTTGAGTAAACATGTAACCAGTTCCATCTGTCGAGCCATTACTTGTTTACAACTACCTAAACAACCTAGGTGGTTAAATTCCATGTCACAATTCAATCTATTGAGCTTCTCCCTCAAAGACAAACACACCGTCTTTAATGGAATCCAAAAATGCCTTTGTATAAATAAATTCCTAGAAAAGCATCAGTACACAACCTGTGAGAAAGATCCCGTGGAATTGAAAAAATTGATATCCAACCATCTCAAAAAGAAATTTGAACATCTCAAAGAAAATTCAAATGTTGCAAATGATATC
This sequence comes from Quercus phellos, assembly GCA_028566155.1. Lineage (NCBI taxonomy): Eukaryota > Viridiplantae > Streptophyta > Magnoliopsida > Fagales > Fagaceae > Quercus > Quercus phellos. The sequence goes on along the minus strand of JAOWBE010175811.1, from coordinate 1,396 downwards.
AGAACCTTGTGTTCCTGCAGAAGAGGTGCTGTACATGAAAAGTATAGTCATCTTGGACTGGAATGGGGTCTATAGGTAGAGTTTGATCAAAGCATTCTTATCTGGCACATTGCTACAGATCTCTGCTACCACTCAGATTGGAGAGACCAAGATGCTATTATGTCAAATGGAAAATTGAGCAAGTGGCAATCGCAATATACGCTCTATCTCTTAGTCATGTGTCCTTTCTTGTTGCCAATGGGGCTAGGGATGATAAAGTTTCGAGATACTTGTGCCGAGGTCACACAATTTTTTGAAGAACACAAGTCTATAGCTTCTTATAGTGATATGTCCACATTAGATAAATCACAAGCATGTGGGATACTATTAAATGTGAACACTCAAGTTCCACCGACTAAAGTGAAAGGTGATAGAAGCAAATCTGTGCTTTTTGATGCATGTAAGCATGCATCCGAGTTGCAAGCTATGTATGTTTATGTAAGGTTAAATCTAATCAATCATCTTGTTGGCTTTATTCCGTGTCAAATTTGCCTATATTTTAGCAATTAGTAATCCTGTATTTAGGTTGGAATCATGTAAGGATAGTGTGTGAGAGAGTATGAAGAATTGCTTAAAATTGTGCAAAGAAGTAGGGGCTTGTGGCTGGATCTCGCAGGTGGCTCGCTGCTACAAGCCGCTAGAATGTTGCACACATGCCAAGCATGCCAAAAGCTGAAGAGTCGCGCCAGCTGTTGCACTACAGGACAAAAGTCCCAAGTTGGTCAGGCTGTTTGCTCGCGGCTTGAACTCGCGACTCAACCCAGTCGCGATGTCAAGTTGCCAGAACACCCTGTTTGGGAAAAACTGACTTTTCACATTCTTTCTCACCTTGCTATATATATACCTTTATACCCACGATTTTAGTGAGAGCTTCTAGAGAGAATTTTGAGAGAGAAACCCTAGAGAAAACAAGATCGACTCATTCACAATCTTTACTTAAGAGACTCTTTAAATTCCTCTACTCTCTTCCTCTTCATTGTAAAATCCTTGAGAGGCTCATTACCAAAATCTTTTCTCACCATATCCATTTCTGTGAGAGGGCTATTTGGTGCTTTGGGAAGCAGTTAAGAAGAAATCAATTTCACATTGGTTGATGCTATGGTCAAGTAGCGGAATCTGGGAAGTTAAAGAAGAAATAGGTTCGGCGTAACCTCGCTGGAGTAGGAGCTTGGAGGGTTTAGGTACATTTGGTAGATTAGGCTTAGAAGGTCTATTGCTAGTCATGTATCCCAACTGCATTCTTTAGTGGATTATTTACTGCTTGGAGGGCAGCGGAGAGATTTTACGCCGAGGGCTTCGGTTTCCTCTTCGATAACACATCGTTGTATTGTTCTTGTGTTTGCATCTCTCTTTCCTT
>JAOWBE010175788.1:0-11673 GCA_028566155.1 Quercus phellos | reverse complement strand
TTGTTATTTACAACATTGTGTTTTGTTGGCTTATATTCCGTGCCAAATTTGATTGTAATGTTGTTCAATCTTTTGTACCCTACATTTATTGTGGGATTCAATTGTAAGGGTTGTGTGTTAGGGAGAGAGAGTATGAAGACTAAACCAACTGCAGACTGAAGAGATTTCACGGGTAGCTTGCGACTAAGCATCCCGCGAAAGGAAGCATCTGCCTTGCACATGACTGGAATGCAAAGAGTCAGGCCAGATGGAGACAACTGTGTCTCGGGAGTATCTCGCGGGTAAGGCCTTCCCACGAGACACCCGCGAGACATTCTGTTCTACCAGCCTATCTAGTCTGATTCACACTTTCTGTACCTATACTATTTATACCCACATTACCCACAAATGTTCAGGAGAGCTTCTGAAAGAAAACCCTAGCCAAACAAATTGAGAGTTAGAGATTGTCATACCTACAATTCTCTACACATTTGTTTTGGGAATTTCCTCATCTCCTACCTCTCCATTTCCATATCATTGAGAGGTTGATAGCCCAAACACTTACCACACCATTTGAAAGTGTCAAGTGATTGTTTGGTGCTTCTAGAAAGCATTGGAAGAAGCCAAGGATGGTAGATGTAACATGGAGCTTGTTGTGGGATTTGGAGAGCTAGACAAGACGCGGTTTCAAGAAGCCTTGTTGGAGTAGGAGTTTAGAGGGCTTAGGTACCGAGGGTAGATTAGACTTGGAGGGTCTTTTGCTTACCCATGTATCCCAACTGATTTTCTAGTGGATCGATTACCGCTTGGAGGGCGGTAGAGAAGTTTTTTGCTAAGTTCTTCTATTTCCTCTTTGATAACACATCGGCATGTTATCTGTGTTTGCATCTGTCTTCCCTACTCTTTTACATTTCATTTTACTGCTGTCATTTTATAAATATGCGTTAGAGTAGCTTGTTTGTTTATCCGCTCGCATTTACACTATTCTGCACTTAGTAATAAGTTAATGTAAAATCAATCGAGCCGTAACTTTAATTTGGGGGTCTAAACAGCTCATGCGTTTTCAACACATTTTCGAGCTTTCAATTGGTATTAGAGCGGGTGCACTCTTTGTGGTTTAAATACCTGAGAGTGTTCCTAGACCCCTTGGTGTGCTATGAAAAGTGATTTGGTAAAGACCAACATGAAGCATAGTAAAGTTGTTTGTGAAAATGACTTTATGAGAATTTTTGGAGACTGTTCTAGTAATGAGCTTTTAGAGTTATTCAAATCCAAGAAACATGCTAGAATCTGTGTACACATGTTGAAATCTTTAGTTCATAGGAATCATGATATTCATAACAGCTTATGTGAGTTGAATTCCTTAATTGAAGAATATAAGAGAAGAAGTAGACATTTGTGTGATAAAATTAATTGTCTGAAAAGGAAGTTACACTCATCTGTGAATGAAGTAAATAAAAATGAGATGTGTTTTGCTGGTCAAGAATGTCTCTCTCATGCTTGTCTTTTTGTTCATACTGCATTGAAAGTATTTAATTCATGTTTGTGGTATCTTGACAGCGGTTGTTCAAGGCATATGACAGGAGCTAAGTCTCTGTTCAAAACTCTCAAAGAAAAGGAAGATGGTTTCGTGACATTTGGAGATGGTAGTCACTCATAAGTTCTTGGCTAGGGAATCGTGGATATACTAGGACTGCCTTTGTTAATTGATGTGCTGTACATTAAGGGATTGAAAGTGAACTTGCTGAGTATCACTCAGATTTGTGATAAAGACTTCTTAGTTCAATTTTCAAAAAAAAGATGTCTAATTTATAAACTGTTGCGTGTTAGGTGTTCAACAGAATGTCCAAGTAACATTCTTTGGTTGTATTGAACTCAAATGAGTTTCTTTACTCGAGTTTCCTTTGTTTGATCTTGTTACACATGCTTTGGTTGTGTTTAACTCGCTTTGTTCTCAAATGCCATGCCTTGCACACACTGTGCACACTTTAGGCATCTTTAGCACACCTCATGCACCTCCAGATGTACACACTAGCATCCACAAATGCACAGCCTATGCACATTTTGACACATTCTTCTGTTTTCATGCATTGTGTGTCTAATTACATGGTTTATCATCTTTAGCATAGTGTTTTGTGTTTATCTACTCTGTTTTGAATTGTTCTGCTATGTTTTAGGTTGTTTTTCCTTTAAGTTGATCTAATGAGAAGCTAATCAAGTTTATTGTATTATGTTTTTGCACATGCTTCTTGTCTGCTCTGTGTTCATTTGTGCAGATGTCTCCATTTAAAAGCTCAGCAGTGAAAGGAGGCAACAGCAAAGGGAAAGAGCCCATAATTGATGTTGATGAATCGTCACCAAGGTCAAAACGAACTCGATTTTCAACGGTAGTGCATGACCCTAACTTGTTCAGATCGTATGCTACATTTCAGATCGTATGACCCTATTTTCGAGATGCTCCATTGCTAGTTGAAAAGGCAGTTGATCAACCATCTCTCCGTGACAAAAATATTCCCATATGATTTGCCACGAAGGATTGGAGCTTTCTGCTCTCAATTCAGGAGGATGCATACGAGAACATGGTTAAAGAGTTCTATGCCAATGCCATTGTTAACGAAGAAGAGATAAAGTGTTGGTTTAGAGGAAAGATTTTCTCAGTAACACGAATGTACTTGGCGAAAATTTTACACATTAACCGGCCAATACTCTCCATACCGCCGATATATGATGAGCTGAATCCGGATGAAGAGTTTCTTAAACAGGCTTTAGGAGCTAATTTGGAATTCTACTCAAATAGAAAGTCAATTAGTGTGGCATCTCTCTCTCCAGAATTGAGACTTCTCACAATGATCATGTGCAGCAACCTCTATCCTTTGTCGAGCACTGGTTATATGAATCTTGGTTGAGAATTATTCTTGCGTGATCTGATCTCTGACGAAGAGATTGATGTGTGCTCTCATATTTTCCACATCTTGGCAACAACAGTTGACCAGACTGCTTCACGGAACAGCATTCCTTTCTGTCGCCTCATCTCAAGGATGTTGAAACTCAATGGTGTGCATCCTTCGGAAGATGAGCGCCCATACCCAAGGCCAAGCCCAATTAACATTCGTACTTTCTATGCTAGTATGGGTCACACCAAGAAGAATGTCCAGCAAGAAAGTCATGCAAATTCAGGGAGCTCAAACTTTGCACCCCATGATGCACAGTTAGACAATATCATGGCTACACTTCATGAGATTAATACCAAGATATCCAGACTAGCTACTATCATGCACTCCCAGCACATTTGTTTTGATACGAAGTTCACATCTCTCCAAACTCAGATGAATGAAATTCAAAGGAAGCTAGAAGAAAATGGAGACTAGCTATTCCATGACAAAAAGGGGGAGATGGTGTCACTGACAGGGGGAAATGGTGTCACTAATAGGGGTAGTGTAATGATGGTGCTACTGTTTACTTTTAGCTTTTATAACTGTCTTTAGCTTTTTGTTTTTATTGCTTTTGTTTAAAGTTTTGATACTCTGTTTTATATTTCGATTTATATTTAGTATATGTGATTAATCTCTATGCTTTGTAGCATTGTTTGTGTACTTTTAAGATATTGCCTTTATGCCTTAAGTACTTCTCTCTTGTGCCCTAGTAGGATCTTGTATCCTAAATGCAAATACTTCGTGTATTTTGCATTGGTTAAGTGTTGGACATGCAATTGATCCTTAGGATTGTTCTTAACTGCATTGTGTGTTCAGATGAGCATTTACTTGCTAAATGTTCATTGTGGTCATTCTTTAATGACTGTTTCTGTTTGATCAAGATATGTTTACATGTTTTTCTGTGTTTACAAACTTGATCACACTTTACTTGCTCATGTACGTACCTTGTGTTTAACTTGTCATAAGCTTAATGAAAGTTTTGTTTGTATGCAAGTGTTTCAAGTTACAGGTATTTACTTACAATTGCTTCACAACTTCTAGATTAGGTGTGAGTGAGTTTTTCCTACGTTTCCAAACTCAGGTTTAAGTCTAGAGTCTGTTTTAGGGGTTTTGTCATGGAATAGCCAAAGGGGGAGATTGTAAAGTTGTTATTTACAACATCGTGTTTTGTTGGCTTATATTCCGTGCCAAATTTAATTGTAACATTGTTCAATCTTTTGTACCTTGTATCTATTGTGGGATTTCATTGTAAGGGTTGTGTGTTAGAGAGAGAGAGTATGAAGACTCAAGCAACTGAAGACTAAAGAGATTTCGCAGGTAGCTCGCGACTAAGCATCCAGCGAAAGGAAGCATGTGCCTTGCACATGACTGGAATGCGAAGAGTTAGGCCAGATGGACACAGCTGTGTCTTGCGAGTATCTCGCGAGTAAGGCCTTCCTGCGAGACACCCGCGAGACATTCTGTTCTGCTAGCCTGTCCAGTCTGATTCACACTTTCTGTACATACACTATTTATACCCACATTACCCACAAATGTTAGGGAGAGCTTCTGAGAGAAAACCCTAGCCAAACAACTTGAAAGTTAGAGATTGTCATACCTACAATTCTCTACACATTTGTTTTGGGAATCTCCTACCTCTCCATTTCCATATCATTGAGATGTTGATAGCCTAAACACTTATCACACCCTTAGAAAGTGTCAAGTGATCGTTTGGTGCTGCTGGGAAGCATTGGAAGAAGCCAAGGATGGCAGATGCAACATGGAGCTTGTTGCGGGATCTGGAGAACTAGACAAGACACGGTTTTGAGAAGCCTTGGAGGGTAGATTAGGCTTGGAGGGTCTCTTGCTTACCCATGTATCCCAACTGATTGTCTAGTGGATCAATTATCGATTGGAGGGCGGCGGAGAGGTTTTTCGTCGAGTTCTTCTGTTTCCTCTTCGATAACACATCAGTGTGTTATCTATGTTTGCATCTCTCTTCCTTACTCTTTTACATTTCATTTTACTGCTGTGATTTTATGAATATGTGTTAGAGTAGCTTGTTTGTTTATCCGCTCGCATTTACACTATTCCGCACTTAGTAATAAGTCAGTGTAAAATCAATCAAGCCATAACTTTAATTTGGGGGCCTAAACAGCTCTTGTGTTTTCAACCCATTTTTGAGCTTTGAAATATAATTAATGGTAACTTTGGACTTGTCAAGAGTTGACAGAAAAGCCCAAAGCCTATTGGAGCTAGTGTCTTATTGGTCCCTTTTGGTCCCACTCCAAGCCACACATTAAAGCCCAATTGGAAAGACCTAATAGGCCAGCCCAATTAGATAATTAGTTAGTTATAAAGGGAGAAACATACAAAATTTTATTTTAAGAGAAACAACATTGTGAAATGGTGTGTATATTTGAGTGAAGTCACTCAATTATTCTCCCTTGGAAATTGATTGAGAGACCACACTTCTTGGGTGTAAAGTGGAATTGGAGTGAAGATTAAAAGTGTTCCCAAGTACTTATAATCTTTTATTTTGAATTTCACTGCACCAAGGTATGCTATCTTGTTCTTAAATTCTGAAATTTACATAGTGCATGTTATCAATCATGAATGAAACAGATCCATGTTTGTTGCTTCTGCTATGTGTTTTGTATAAGATACAAAACCAGATTTTCCAACAGCCACTTCATAGAAAAGCGTCACTCAAGCAGTGGTAACCTGCTTCTTGAAACATAACATTATTTGCCGCTACGGCATGCCAAGAGAGCTCATTACAAATAATGGGGCAAACCAAAATAGGAAAATGATCCAACGACTCTGCCAACAGTTCAAGATCAAGCACAGAAATATCAATCCCCTATTGCCCTCAAATGAATGGTGTAGTGGAAGCCGCTAACAAGAACATAACGAAAATCTTGGTAAAAATGACAGACACATATAAAGATTGGCACAAGTACTTGCCGTTTGCTTTGTGCGTGTATTGCACTTCTGTTCGTACTTCCATGAATGTGACCCCGTATTCATTAGTATATGGCATGGAGGCCATCCTCCCCGCAGAGGTAGAGATCCTGTCTCTCAGGATTTTGTCTCAGATAGAGCTATCATATATGAACAACTGAACATGATAGATTAAAAGCGCATGACCGTAATGTGCCATGGACAGTTGTACCAACACCGCATCGAGCGAGCATTCAACAAGAAAATTAGACCCAAGGTCTTCGAAGAAGGCGATCTAGTCTTGAAGAAGCGTAACTAGGCTGTGCCTGATCACATAAGAAAGTTTGCCCCTACTTACAAGGACCCATATGTGGTAAAGAAGGCCTTTTCAGAAGGAGCCTTGATTCTAGCCGACATGGACAGGCATGACTTCAATATGCCCACCAATTCTGACGCCGTCATATAGTACTTTGCATGAAGGAGCCTCTCAGTGCACCTCATTTATCTATTTTTATGTCAACAAAAAAGAAAAGAAAAAAGGAACAAAAACAAAATATACCTATGCAAAAAGGTAGATCGAAAACCTGAAAGGGTGGTCTATGTAAAAGGAGAGCCAAAAGAAAAAGAGCGTGAGAAAATACAAAAGGTAGATTGAAAACCTGAAAGGGAGGTCTACGCAAAAGGAAAGTAAAAGAAAGAGTATGAAAGAGTCTGCTAGATTGAGAACTTGAAAGGGTGGTCTATGCAAAAATTAAGGCAATCAAAAGTCAGTTGAACAATATGATGACCTAATCCTTCCTAGTGGAGGTACGTAGGCAGCCATCTTGGTTTGGTCCTGTCTTAAAATAAAAATCGATCAACTTGGCCTACTTGAATTTCTGCTCAAGATTAGAAAATTAGATGGATCCAGCGTCCAATACAAGATATGAAGACACCTCTGAGATTGCTTTCTGTCTATAATAGTGCCATGACCCAGTGGTCCACTCAAGATGTTCTGACTCATACCAATTGGAAATGTACCTCAATGGGAAAAGGAAAAGATCCGTCTCAAACAGGATGTATCCTTGGAAAAATAAGATATTGATATGTATGGATTTTACATCTACCACCTATTTGTATAACCTTGCATTTTCAAAGCATTTGTCTGCATATTCATTAACACGCCTGTATTATGCCATTTTGTTTCTTTTGGGTATTCTGATACCAAAACATGAAATCTCATCGTATAAATATCTCTTAAACATCAACATAAACATCTCTCTCCAACATTTCTCAGTTTCTAAGCATGCCTAACAGACTAGACTATGCTTAAAGAACTCAAACAAAAAGAGGAAGGCCTTACGCAATTGCCTAGCAGTTTACGAAGAACCTTTCCATACATGGTGGGATACTAACTACATAGCTCATGTGCATAAACAAAATAAGCAGAAAAGAACACCAGTAAGTCAAACATGGCCCAAGCAATCAGAGATAGGCTAGAACAATCTCCCAAAACGAGTATGGAAAATCGGGTCATCATGAGCATGAGTACAAAGTAACCCGGTTGCATCAAAGCCTAGGTCTCTAGCAATCTCTCTGAGTTTGTCATGTGAATATCGAAGACAGACCAGCTCCCTCTTCATCATGGAACTAGAAGTAAAGCCATATCTCTCAAACTCTAACAAAGCCCACAAGGTGACTACCTTTACAGTACCAACTCTCAAAGCCTCCTCCTCCTTAGCCAACTCAGTTTGAAGGCGACAGAAGGCCAATTGCAACTCACTAGGCTAATTTCCCTTTCGCCCATACTCCATGCTCAAAGTGGAATAAATGTAGGCCTTCGCTTGTACTAGTTCCAATGCTAGGCCGATTTGCTACTAGCCTCGGCCCTGCTGGCCTCCAATGCGGCCCTCTCCTCATCTCAAATATGATCTAAAATAGCAAACCGATGAGTAAAATCTACAAGCTCATCCTCTAAACCTACAACTCGAGATCTCAGCTGAACACACTTTGCCTCCGTACCAAGAAGGGTTGGCCTTCTCTGATCAAGCTTTATCCTAAGAGTAGCAAGCTCACTCTCATGTGCACTGCTCATCTCCTCAATATCCTCCATAAGGGTATTAGCCAGCTCCCTACAACAGTCTCTATCCCTGATAACCTCCCTTTGGCACTCCTTTAGATCCATAAGAGCCCTCTCAACCCTGATCTCAAACTCAAGAGTACAGTCTCTCAAAAGATCAGCCAGAAGTGGTAGCTCGATTGAGATTGGTGATGATAAGTCAAACACAAAGCTTGGATCTCTAGTGTCTCACCACACTTTAAACTTAACAGAAAATCACTCCTGGTCATCTTTAGAATAAAGGGGAAAGTCAATGCTCAACTTGCGCACCTCCTAAAAGTCAGAGGCATGCCCTGTCACTACCATATCAACATCCACGAGCCCATACTCACAAATGACAACAGAAGATCACTAAGTCGAGGGATGTGTTGGATGCCCCGGAAAGTACCCCTTACACCCTTAGATACGCACCAGGGGAATGCCATGTAAACCAATGTAATGGGTTTGCCTCTGCCATCCAGTGACACCCCACTTGACTCTCTAGGTCCAGTTTGTGGGACTCAAGCTACACAAGTACCTCAACCAACCCTCAGTATCCCTATAGAAAGGAAGATCAAGAACTATAGTAGCCTGAAATCTACTCTTACTCACAAAGCCCACAGGGTGATCCTTGGCAATAACACTTTGGTGGCTATAGAACCACAGCTATAACAAATGAACACAGTAATCTAGCCTACCCTTACTGGTCTCCTGACAAAAAGACAAGGACCTAATCGTCTTAGAAAATATAGAAGGAATGAAAAAGACACCATGAGGTAAGGCAATGAAAGAGATACCGTGAGGTAAGGCACTCATCAGAGGGAGAACGACAAAACTAACAACTCCTGATGGTGAAGGAAATAGCACTGCACCAAAAAATTCCACTAGGAAGGCCTAACGTTGGTAGGATGTCCACCGCTCCTCTAAGTCAATGAAGTCATCTCGATAGCCAATAGGACACTCTAATGAATGGAACCGTTCATACAGAAAATCAAAGGACATGCTCCCTTCTATCCCGCTACCATACCAAGTTAGTGCCTCTATAACAAGCCTCTTCAAGCCTAACAGATCAATGAGTCTCTTGTGGTAGCGTGGCCGCACTAGTGGAACAAAAATAGTGCTCAAAGGGGTAGAAAGAGAAAGAAAACGATCATACTCTTCTAAAGTAGGCACCTGATCAACATCTCCAATGGTGACACATATCAAGACGGGGTTACAACAAAAGGTAATAACCTCCAACAAGTGCCAATCTAATGAGATGTGAAGAAGAGTAGTGGCATCTCCAAGAAGTTGTTAAATGAATACCCTGTCACTGCAAGAAAAAGAGCTCAACCACCTCCTGAGCTTCTTATCATAGTAAGTCTCCCTCTAAAGCTTGACTAAAGTGTCGTAGGAGTGGGTACCAAGAGCATTCTTAAACGAATCTTGCTAAATCTGATGATCTGATGAGAATCTATGAGAAAAATGATGAAAAACAGTGTTTTTTACATGTTTTAGGTGAAGAAAAAGGTAAGAGAAGATGAAAGAAAATCGCAGACCAAAATGAGTTGGGGCTGGGCTAAACCCAAGCTTTTATGCACGAAAACCAAGGTGGTCCTTGGGACATGTGCCAGGACTTTCAGCCCTCTAAGCACAAAACCCTATGTATTTTGACCATTCCTCCCCCCCCCCTTCAGTTTAGGATGTTTTCGACCCCCTTGGAGCAAAGATTCCTCTGTTTCAGCCCTCACCGTAGTGCACGGTTAGCCCAGCAGTGAACCAGATTGTCAAGACTCATTCTTGTGCATCTGAGACCACACAAATCCTACACTAGGGTAATTTATCTTTATGCGACCCATTTAGCACCTTCAGATATCTTGAACCCCATTTTCTAAAGCCCGGTTCACCTAGTTTAGGGGTCGGATCAACCTCGAAAATCAGAGCTCACAACAGAAAGAGACTAGAGCCCGTTCTCAGCCATGCGGCAGCTTTTTCAGCTTATTTTGAGGATGAAGGGAGTCATTTCCCATAAGGTCACCCTAAGAAACCCATCTTTGAATTGATACTCGACTCGAGCAATAACGGGGCAACCAGTGCATACCGCCTCATGGCATGTCGAAGGAGATCTCTTTCAAAATGTCCATATTCATTACTAGCATTTGGTATGGTCTATGACATCGAGGCCATTTTTAACCAGTCTATAGGCTTGGAACCCCGCAAAACCCTAAATAGGGGGAGTTTATTTTGCGCGTTTCCCTCCCCCTTGTCCAATATACAAGAATGGGTCTATCCCACTAAGGATGTGTCTCATGTTAAGAATCGCATGAAACCCTAAATTGGGGTAGTTTATTTCACGTGATCTCTCCATTCTCTCTCCCCTAACGGGATGATCATTGTTAAAATCCATTGCTCTCTCAAAAATGCAGCGTACCGCAGATGGGTTTGGAGGAAAATAGACTAGGTGCCCCAACCATGGAGCCTCTTGCTCCCTTGCATTTGAAATCAAAAGCTACTTGTTAGCAAAAAAGGAATGCAACATACCTCTCCCCTTCACGTTGGTGCAGAAGGATGATCCTTCAAGCCATGCTGAAGGTGAGTGTCCTTAATGCCTCTGTCTATGGTACGAGTAGGAGCATCGGCCCTGGCTTGATGCGGTGGGAACCACGGTCTCAGACTGCGCCTCTGAGTGTTAAACTCTGACAGAACCTTGGGCCTAGCAAAAACCTTATCTATGTCGATAAGGATGTCATCATCTTGCATCGCTCCTCCGGAGGCCCCTTTCCCTCTAACTAGCTTGCGCCGTGAATTGGTCCTGTTAGAAATAGTATGGGACTCAGATGAGGCACTAGATGTCTCAATTGACCACCATCTCCTGGATCGCGTCTCGATAGATATGCCACCGACAGGACCAATATCGTCACCCTCAAGATCACAGTGACTCTGAAAAACTCGAGCCACCTGCTCGCCAGCCAAGGCAGTCTCGTCATTAGAAGAATCACCCCCCGAGGATGTCGCATACATGGGGGCCTTTCCCTAATCTCCCCCAGAACTAGCTCTCCTATACATGATATACAAAACAATAAGAAATTCAGACATAAGTGGTAAGTCCAAGAGTTAAATGGCAATGCAAATGAACTAACACATTTCCCAAACATATCATCCAGGTCTATGTCAAGCACATGTTCTCACAAAGAAAGCAGGTTCTTATGCATTATTAACAGTGGGTTATCTAACGGCCATAACCATACGCTCACATTCTACAGCAAGTTAACTAGCAGCCGTAACCGTACGCTCGTATTTTCTTTGGAGGCCATCTAGCAGTCATGCCATACATCTCTATAGTAGGTTAACAAGCGGCCACGACTGTACGTTCACATCCTACAGTGGGTTAACTAGCGACCACGATTGTACGCTTGCATTTTCCTTGGAGGCTATCTAGCGGCCACACCATACGTCTCTATAGTGGGTTAACTAGCGACCATGACCATATGCTCACATCCTACAATGGGTTAACTAGAGGCCACGACTGTGCACTCTCATTTTTTTTGGAGGCAATCTGTTGGCTGCGCTGTACGTCTCTACAATGGGTTAACTAGCGGCCACGATCGTATGTTCACATTCTACAGCGAGTTAACTAGCAACCAAGACCATACGCTCGCATTTTCTTTGGAGGCTACCTAGTGGCCGTGTTGTAGGTCTCTACAGTAGGTTAACTGGTGGCCACAACTGTACGCCCATACTCCATCCTGAGGTTAACTAGCAACCGCATTGTACGTGTAGTAC
>JAOWBE010175741.1:0-11679 GCA_028566155.1 Quercus phellos | reverse complement strand
AACATATCATTTCTTTTTTAGTAAAATAAATATTAAACATGACAATTTTATGTTATTAAAATAGGAAGGAAAAAAAAAATAATAATAACAACAGTCAACAGCCAACAGAGGAATACGTTTCCTTTATTCTTTTTGTTTTAATAATATTTTTATTAGATACGTGTTTGACGTCAATGTGAAGTTGCCAACAGAGGAATACATTTGCATATGAACTAATGGTTTGAAAATCACGCGTATTAAAGGCAATCCCCATGAACCTAAGATAAAATGAAAGTTTGTTCATTTAGCATGAATGGGTCGTCCATTAGGTCAAGAGAGGAAGATGATGAACTCCAACGAAGCACTAAAAAGGTAAAGGAGAACCTTTGTGGTGGCTCACCCCGTCAGGCGTTCAATCTGAACTCCGATGGAGGTGAGCAGTCATACAGAGAGAAACTTGTGGAAGTTACACCCGGAGTTTTTGAGCATGCCTATAACTTTGAGAATGTAATGGAAGCTGATGATGCCCGGATCGTCAGTCAAATGTGGTCGTCCAGAATGGAGTCGTCCTCGGATATCCTGATCCTGAAAATAAGAAATAGAGCTATGGTGCACCAGTGTGGTGCCTGCCACAGAGCCTTCGATGCCAAAGTCAGAAAAAATCAGCAAAGGTAGATAAGAGAAATTTTGCTTGAAAGAGGCTAGAGTATTTTCAGTGTTATTCTTACCCCTTCCTCCTAGGGCTTATGTCTATATATACATGTGTGTACGCAGGCACTTCTTTCTATCCGTTGGGGCTTTGATGGCAGTTTTTATTCTCCATTGATAATGCCTCTGTGATGAGTTAATGGTGAGTTGTCCTCCCAACGGCATAGAGGTGAATTAATGTTTTGTAACGGTTCATGGTTGGACAAGGGTGAGCTTGCTCGTCCTAGGGTGGCGACCATTACTGGTAGGACGAGTTTGGAAATCTTTCTTGTCCCAGCCCATGGTTACAGGTGATATTGACGACATGATTGGGCGTATTAACTGCCCCCCTATTCCTAAGGTCATCCATGCTTTAGATGGTCATAGGAATATGAGAAGGTTTGCTCATTTTCATACAAATGCACATATTTAATTATTTATAATTATTTATTTATATATTTATATATATATATATATTTATATATTCGCTTTTTTTTTTTTTTTTTTTTTTTTTTTTTTTGTGCGGTTGTGGCGGTGTGGTTCTGCTCTGCATTGATTGCTTAATGGCGGCGTGGCACATAACGTGGCCATGTGTTCGATTTCGATTGACTGGGGGGTTTCGTTTCTAGTGAAAATCTTTTCAGTTTTCCCGCATTTTTCAAGGCAAAAAACCTTTTGATCTTTATCTTTCCCTTTTGTTTTCCTTTTCTCTTGTTACTTCTTCACATTCTTTCTGCGAGTGGCTTCTCTGACTTCCTTAGTTGCGCATTTCGCTCTTAGTCTTCTCGGTTTCCTCCTAATTTTCAGGTCGGCCCTTTATTTATGCTTTCTTTTCCTTCCTAAATTTCTATCTTTTGAGTTCTTTTTCTCTTTTTTTTTTTTCTTTCTGTATTTCCCTTCCCCTAAGTAGTGTTGTTTCCTTTAATGGTGGGTTACTCTGAAGTCTAACGTACTTCTCCTTCTGTTGCCTTTCTTTTCGACGATTAGGGGCTTTAATAGAGTCTTCTACCAACCCATTGGGTGTGCTTTCACCCGTTGGTTCTTACTTGCCGATTGAGGGTTTTGTTCTTAGTGGTAGTGGCTTAGGTTTAGTATTGGGTGATTTATACCCTTTGTTGTACAAATCTCAGGTTTGGTTTAAATCCATTCGAGAGGTCTTAAGGAGGGAAGTTATGGGGTCCGAAGTGGGGTCAGGTGACTTGGAGAGAGGCGTGTCTTCTAATGTTGGCGAGGAAAGGACTGAGGTAGATACAGCCACTTCTGTGCCCTCGTCTTCTCAACTTTCTGTTCCTATTGTTGCCTATTCATTTCATGCCCTTAAGGAAAAATGTTCTTTGAAAATTGAGGTTTTTAGCAAGTTCAAAGATAGATTTCAATTTCCTAAAGGGACTAGGGCTCGTCTCCCCAGAAAGGACGAGAAGGCTTGCGCCTTTGCTCACGGGGAAGTTTTTTTTTTTTTTATGAGGCTGCGTTTTCATGTGGCCTCATATTTCCCGTCCATCCCTTCATTATAAAGCTTCTTTACTACCTAAACCTTGCACCGGGGCAACTTATGCCTAATTCGTGGAGAATTGTCATAAGCTATATGGTAATCTAGACGACCATTGCTGATGGAGACATGCTCACAGTAAACGAGTCTGTCCACCTTTATCGTTTGAAAGAGTCCAAGGAGTTTAGGTATTATGAGTTCATACCTTAGGATAGAAAGTCTCGTCTCATCGTTGATCTTCCGTCGTCCTTTTGTTATTGGAAGTCTAGATATTTTTTTGTATCGGGCGATGGTTGAGAGACTTTTTCTGATGACTTTTGGTGGGACATCCCTAGGTTACTGCACAGGTGGAAGACCCCTTTGCTTGGTGCGTTTGCTCCTCATGAGATGCCACCCTCCCCTCTTCCTTCTTTTTTTTCGCTCATACTAGCCATTATTCCTGACCTTTTCTTGCTTTTGCATTTTGTAGTGAAAGAGCGTCTGGAGCTTGAGAGCAAGTTTGATGAGCGGGTTTAGGCAGTCGTTGAGTACGTAAGGACGATTGAGGATTTCAACAAACGCATTGATCCTCGTACACTTGCTCGTCATTGTTTAGGGCCAGAGCCTTCCCTTTACGTCCTTAGCGCTCTTGATCGGGAAGAAAAGAACGTAAGTTGCCTTTGTATACAGGATGGCCTTTTTTTTTCATTTTTTTTTTTTTTTTTTTTTTTTTTAATTCCTTGTTTTCTATGGTGCAGAGATGACGTCCAAATTTAACAAGGAGATGTACAGGAAGATTAAGGAGAAGAAGAATGAGCCTTTCTCCAGCATCGACCAAAGAAAGTTGAGGTTCACGGACAAGGAGAAGGAGAAGGAGAAGGAGAGAGAGAAAGAGATAGTAGAGAGCCCACTCTTGTCCTGGAGTTGGAAGAAGGTCAAACAGCCTCACCAGGTGTCTCAGTTGAGGAAGTAGCTCGTCCTTTAAAGAAGCAGAAGGTGGGAAGCAAGGGGAAGGAGAAGGTTGGTTCCAGCGTTTGGTCTAATGCTGAGGCAGCCATGGATCGCGCCAATGAAATTCTTACCCTTGAGGAAATGAAAGAGATTTCCAGTATACCTTCCTACGAGATGGTGAGTCGTCACGTCCTCAAGCTCGTGCAGGTAATTCTTCTTAGCCTCGTCCATTCTTTTTTCTTTTTGTCCTTAATCAACTGGCTGACTCTTGGTGAGGCTTTCCATTTGTAAGGTACTGGGTGAAACCATGTACATCATGACTCAGTATCTGGCGAATGAGGAGAAGGCCGTCGTCGCCAACTCAAAGGTAGAAGCACTGGAGGCTGAGGCTTTGGGCTTACGAAATGACCTGGGTGCTGCTATGGATGCCCTCAACGCCTCTAAGGAGCAACCTAAAGTCCTGACTAAGTAGCTGGAGTCCGAGAAGCAATTGGTGAAACAAAAGGACGACCTCCTCGCTAGCGCCGCTCAGCGGATGAAAATTGCTGTTGCCAAGGACGTCACTGCCTTCTAGACCACGGAGGAGTATAATACTATACTGTTTCAGTGGTACTTCAAAGGCTTTGAACTTCTTAGGAGATACATGATCAAGCACGACCCTGGCACGGATCTCAAAAATTTGGACTTTGAAACTGTTGATAAGGAGATGGAAGAGGACGAGGCTACCAAAGTGTCAGCTTAGACCGCGGCGTCCACTGGCGTTAAACCTTCCCAAGCAAATAGAGACGATGGTGGTGCTCCTCAAGTTTGAACCAGCCAAAGTTTTTTTTCTTTTTTTTTTAGCTATTTGGACACTTGGGATGCCCCGCCTGTTTTTTGGGGCTTTTCTTTTGAACAGTTAACTTTATATCATATGCCTATTTCCCTGATTGATATTTCTTGCTTGCTTTAGGACTTATGCTTGGATGTTTATACTTAAGAATTTTGTTTGCAAATTTACTTGCCTTCGTCCTTTTGTGGACTTATGCAGGATTGTGCCCCGTTTCCTGTTAAGACATAGAGTTCTGAACTTCAATCGTCGCGTTCTCCTTTTCAAAGAGTTTTTATCGTTTTGTTTAGGACGACCTACGTTCACTTAATGAGTTCTACCACCTCTCTTCTTTTTATTTATTTATACATATCCGCTTAAGGTATTTTACCGTCTCTCCTCTTCGAGGACGATGTACATCCACTTATGGGATCTTATCGTCTTCTTTTTCTAGTGAGGACGATGTACATCCATTTAATACTTCTGAAATGTTGGATAATTACTTTTGAAATGCCGAATGATCAACTTAGAAAATTTTGGATAATCATTTATTTCTAAAAAAAAAAAGTGTTAAATCAAATTGCGTTTTACAGTCAGGCTATGATTCCTTTTCGTAGTACCTCTTGAGATGTTCGACATTCCATGGACGAGGTAACCTTTTTCCTTCCGAGTCTTCTAGATGGTAGCTTCCCTGGCGCGAATAGTGGACGACTCTATAGGGTCCTTCACAGGTTGGACCGAGCTTGCCTTGCGCCGGATCTTTCGTTGCTGGAGTTACCTTTCGAAGGATGAGGTCTCCGATGTTGAATTTTTTCAACTTCACCCTTCGATTGTAGTATTCGGCTATCTTCTGCTGGTACTTGGCCATCCTTTAGGCAGCTTGATTTCTAACTTCATCCAGGAAATCCAGGTTCTGCTTCAGTTCGTCGTTGTTGCTTTACTCGTCAAAGAACTCCCTCCTAAGGCTAGTGAGTCCTACTTCGACCAAGATGACTGCTTCTACGCCATAGGTTAGGTTGAATGGTGTCTTTCTCGTGGGTGTTCGTGTCGTCGTCTTGTATGCCCATAGTACATTTGGTAGTTCTTCAGGCCATGCTCCCTTTGCCCCCATTAATCGGGACTTGATAAGCCTGAGCAAGGTCCGGTTAGTTACTTCTGTCTGTCTGTTAGCTTGAAGGTGTCCTGGTGATGAGTACTTGTTCCTGATGCCTAAGTTCGAGCAAAACAACCTGAATGCCTGACTGTTGAGCTGACGACCGTTGTCTGAAATGATCGTCCTTGGAATCCCGAACCTGCAAACAATGTTTTTCTATACAAAATTTTGTACCTTTGTTTATGTGATTGTTGCAAGAGCTTCCGCTTCCACCCATTTTGTGAAGTAGTCAATTGCGATGAGCAGGAATTTCGTTTGTCTCTTTCCTTGTGGCAGGGGACCCATAATGTCGATTCCCCATTGTGTGAACGACTAGAGTGAGGAAATGGTCGTCATCTTTTCACCTAGAACTCGCTGAACGTTCCCATATCTCTGGCAACTGTCACACTTCTTCACAAACGTTGCTGCGTCTTGTTGCATCCTGGGCCAAAAGTAGCCCATCCTCATGATCTTCCTAACCAGTGACTTCGCCCTTATGTGATCTCCGCAGACCCCTCCGTGTACTTCCTCCAGGACGTATTTGGCTTCTTCTTCCTCTATGCATCTTAAGTAGGGTTGGGAATAGCCTCTTTTGTAAAGCTCGTCGTTTAGTACTATAAACCTGGCAGCACGCTTCTAGATCTTCCTGGCTTCTTCGGGGTTGGGTGGTAATCATCCATCTCGGAGGAACGATAGAATCGGGTTCGTCCATCCTGAGCTGCTATGTATGGGGAAGGTATGAAGCTCCTTGATGCTAGGGGAGTTCTGCTCTTCCAACTTCCAATTGTTCATTTTATCTTGGTTGTCTGTCGAGGCACTTCGTGCTACTTCATCAACTTCTGTATTATGATCTCGTGGGATCTGAACAAACTCTATATGAAGAAAAGTACTCACCAGCTGGTTTACCAATTTAAGGTATTTTTGCATTCTCGTCTCTTTCACTTCAAAATCTCCTCTGACTTGTCCTATGACGAGCTGTGAGTTGCTCTTGAGCACAATCTTTTCAACCCCAAGTGCTCTCGCTATCCTTAGCCCCGTCAACAAGGCCTCGTACTCTGCCTCGTTATTAGTTATTGGGAATTTGAGTTGGACCCCATATTTAAGAACATCCTTCTCAGGGGAGGTGATGATAATGCCAGCTCCGCCTCCTTTCTGTGTGGACGACCCATCAGTGTTTATCGTCCAAAGGTCCTTTTGACTGTTTGCGTCCTCGGGGGTGGTGAATTCAGCTATGAAATCTGCCAATGCCTGAGCTTTTATAGCAATTCGAGGACGGTATTCTACATCAAACTGGCTAAGTTCAATGGCCCATTGTACCATCCGTCCTGCTACCTCGAGTTTGTTCATTGCTTTTTTGATTAGCTGGCCGATCATAACTATGATGGGAATGGCTTGGAAGTATGGATGAAGTTTTCTCGAAGCCACTATCAGGGTGAAGGTGATCTTTTCTATGCGCGGATATCATGCTTTTGCACCCTGGAAGGCCTGGCTGACATAGAACATCGAGAGTTGTACCTTATTTTCTTCTCTGATCAATGCCGTGTTGACTACTGTAACAGATACCACTAAGTACAAGAACAGGTCTTCGCCTTCCTTGGACGGGCTCAAGAGTGGGGGATTGCTCAGGTAGTGCTTCAATTCTTGGAATGCTATTTTGCATTCCTCCGTCCAAGCAAACGCTTTCTTCAGAGTCTTGAAGAATGGAAGGCATTTGTCCGTCGCCTTAGAGACGAACCTATTGAGGGCTACTACTCTTCCTGTGAAGGATTGCACTTCTTTGGTTGTCCTAGGCGAGGACATTTCGAGGATAGCCCTAACTTTCTCCGGATTTGCCTCAATTCCTCTCTACGAAACCATGAACCGAAGGAATTATCCTGAGGAAACCCTAAAGGCACATTTGGATGAGTTCAACTTCATGCTGTACTGCCTGAGGGTATTGAACGTCTCTTTGAGGTCATCCAGGTGGTCCTCATTCTTTTTGCTTTTGACGAGCATATCATCGACGTATACCTCAACATTCTTCCCAATCTGTTTCTTGAACCTCTGGTTTACTAGTCTTTGATATGTGGCTCCAGCGTTCTTTAATCCGAAAGGCATGACCTTGTAGCAGTATAGCCCTTGACTGGTGACGAAGGCAGTTTTTTCTTGGTCTTCCTCAGCCATCTGTATCTGGTTGTATCCAGAAAGGGCATCCATGAAAGTGAGGAGCTTATGCTCGGTGGTCGAATCTACGAGTTGATCAATTCTGTGCAGGGCAAAACTATCTTTTGGGCAGGTTTGATTTAGGTCTGTGAAATCGACACATATTCTCTATTTCCCATTTGCTTTCTTGACCATGACCACGTTGGCTAGCCACTCAGGATAGTGGACTTCTCGAATAAAATTTGCAGCAAGCAACTTATTTACTTCGTCCATGATCGCTCTGTTTCTTTCTGGGGAAAAAAATCTTCTTCTCTGTTGAACTGGCTTCTTTTCTAGGTCTACATTTAGACGGTGCTGGATGATGCTCGCTGGGATCCCTGGCATATCCTCGTGGCTCCATGCAAATACATCGAGGTTGTCTTTCAGGAAGTTGACAATCCCTTCCCTTGTCTTTGGGCTTAAGTTCGTCCCTATCTAGGTCGTCTTCTCTGGACTTCCCTCAACCAGTTCTATGGTTTCTAGATTCTCGATGATCTTTGGTGTTTTTTCTTCAATCGTCCACGTGTGGTTCTCCTTGGAGGCCAGGACGGCCTGATAACATTCTCTTGCCAAGACTTGGTCCCCTTTTATCTCTTCGACCCCCTGTTCTATTGGGAATTTTACCTTCAAGCAGTACGTTGAAATGGCAGCTTTCCAGCAGTTGATGTTTGGTCGTCCTATGATCACATTGTAGGACGAGGGTGAATCTACCACTAGAAAACTGTGTCTGTTGGTCACCTGGAAGGGGTGTGAACCAGCCGTGATAGTCAATGTCACTATCCCCCTGGGGCACACCTTGTCTCCGCTAAAACTGACAAGGGGTGAATCGAAAGGACGAAGTCTTTTCTAGTCTACTTTCAATTGCTGGAAGGCGAGGAGGTAGATTATGTTAGCCAAACTCCCATTATCCACCAGGACTCTTCTAGTGTTGAACCCCTCGATCATGACCATAATGACCAGGGTGTCGTCATGGAGTTGCTTCACACCCCTGGCGTTTTCTTCTGAGAAATACATGTCCTGGTTCGTCCGCCTTTGCTTCAAGGGTGGTAGACCATGAACACTATTTACCTGCCTCCGGAACGATCCCCCTACGGTAGGTCCTCCTATGATAATTTTTATTTCCCCTAGTGTAGTTGGTGGACGAGGCTATGAATGGTCTTGTCTCTTCGGAAGCCCCCGTGCTGACCCTTCTGACCGTACTTGGTGGAATCTCCCTTTTTCACATACTGCTGTAGTTTTCCTTTCTGTACAAGTTCTTCTATTTGTTCCTTCAAATCCCTGCAGTCCTCTATATAATGCCCGTGATCTTTATGAAAACGACAGTATTTTCTCTTGTCACGCATGTTGGGTGATGAGTGAAGTGGCCTGGGCCATTTGAGAGATGGTTCGTCCCTTATTTCTCTTAAGATCTAGTCGACGGGCATCACTAATGGTGTGAATTTCATTGGACGAGGGTTCTTGTCTTCCCTCCTCTTATTTCCTTCGTCATTCTGTTGATTAGTTCGATCCATTTTCTGCCCTCTTCGATCGTCTTCTCTTTCCTTCTTCTTTTCCTTAGTTTTGTCTACTCCATCTATGGCTGCCAGAGCTTCTTCGGCATTTATGTACTTTTGTACCTTCAATAATGCTTCTGCCATTGTCTTGGGGGGATTTTTAGCTAGAAAGGTTACAAAATCTCTAGACTTCAATCCTGCCTTGAAGGTTGTTAGTTGTACTTTATTGTTCGTCTCATCCACTTCTAGCATCCCTCGAGTGAAGTGTGTTACGTAGGATCTCAAGGTCTCTTTCTCTCTTTGTTTGATGGTAAGAAGATGGTCGGCAGTTCTCTTTGGACGTTGCCTGCCGATGAAATGAAGGACAAAAGAACCGCTTAGTTGCTCGAAATTGTCAATGGATGATGTCGGTAGCTTGTTGAACAATTCCCAGGCTACTCCTTTGAGGGTAGTGGGAAAGGAGCGGCATAGGATTTCATTAGGGGGTTGCTGAAGGCCCAGTGTTGTCTTGAATGTATTTAGGTGGTCCAATGGGTCCTTCAGCCCGTCGAAGGGTTCAAGTTGAGGCAAGCGAAATTTGGAGGGCACTGGGCACTCCTGGACGGCCACGGTGAATGGTGAATTTGTCTTCCTAAATGTCCTATCCAAACTTTGGTTCGTCTTCTCCCTGATGGCGTTCCTCAATTCGTCCATCTCCTTTCTCATTTCCTTGAGGAGGTCTGAGTTCATCTCTTCTGGCGTACTAGTACATCTTCTGTTACTGTCTACCCTATCGTCTCCGTTGACGTCTGTTTGGTTCTCTTCCTGTTGCAGCCGTTGCCTCATCTCCTGGTTTTTCCTGGTAAGTTCTTCCACCATGGCTGCGAGCGACTGGACTTGCAAAGCCAACGTAGCAGGGTCCTGGCTAGTGATGGATTCCATCTGGACCGTTAAGCTGGATGGAACAGTGCTCTACAATTATGTATCGAAAAGCAATCGTTCCCCACAAATGGCGCCAAACTAATGATGCCCGGATCGTCAGTCAAATGTGGTCGTCCAAAATGGAGTCGTCCTCAGATATCCTGATCCTAAAAATAAGAAATAGAGCTATGGTGCACCAGTGTGGTGCCTGCCATAGAGCCTCCGATGCCAAAGTAAAGAAAAATCAGCAAAGGTAGATAAGAGAAATTTCGCTTGAAAGAGGCTAGAGTATTTTCGGTGTTATTCTTACCCTTCCTCCTAGGGCTCACGTCTATATATACATATGTGTACGCAGGAGCTTCTTTCTATCCGTTGGGGCTTTGATGGCAGTTTTTATTCTCCCTTAATAACGCCTCTGTGATGAGTTAATGATGAGTTGTCCTCTTAACGACATGGAGGTGAATTAATGTTTTGTAATGATTCACGGCTGGACGAGGGTGAGCTTGCTCGTCCTAGGGTGGCGACCATTACTGGTAGGACGAGTCTGGAAATCTTTCTTGTCCCAGCCCATGGTTACAGATGATATTGACGACATGATTGGGCCTATCAGAAGCTGAAGCCAAATCTGATGATGAGTTTGAAGTTTTGCCCCCGGGGGAAGCTGCTGTCCATCTATCTGGCCACAGTAAAAACCAAATCAGAGCCATTTGGGAAAATGCTCTTATTGTTAAGGTTTTTGGAAAGACAGTGGGTTTTCACTTTCTACGCTCCAGACTTTCTAGTTTATGGAAGCCTTCAAGTCGTATGGATTGCATTGACCTCGGCTGTGACTTTTTCCTTATTAGGCTTTCTTCAAAAGATGATCAGTCACGTGTTCTCAGGGAAGGTCTGTGGTTCATTGGTGGACATTACCTGTCCATTCGTGGGTGGGAACCAAACTTTAGACCAGAGCTGGCGAGCCTTTCAACTGTTGCAGTTTGGGTACGCCTTCCTGTTCTACCTATTAAGTACTATGAACCATCGGTCTTGCGAGACATCGGGAGAGCTATAGGACCTGTCCTCCGTATTGATACCCTTACCGCATTGGAAGCTAGAGGCTGGTTTGCACGCCTTTGCGTTCAAGTTAATTTCGATAAACTGATCGTCAAACTTCTTAAGATAGGAGGTATCAACCAACCAATGCAATATGAAAGAATTAGTTCTCTATGCTTTTCTTGTGGACGTGTAGGCCATAAAGTGGAATGCTGCCCATACAGTGTGTGAAAGCCAGATACTTCAGTAGATGGGAGTGCAGGTGGAGATTCGCTTAAAATTCACAATCCGGGCAATGAGGTTGTCGCTGAGCTTAAAGCCTTTGAAACTTGGGTCCTGGTTTCACGTAAAAAGAAACCAACAAAAAAAACCTCAGAAAGAGGATGCCTTCCATTCTGTTTTTGGTCACCTAGCCCAAAGTCCTATAAGGCCCATCCCTATCCCAAACCCACCCGTTGGGTCTTTTTCATCAGGCTTAGACCCAATGACACATCCTCAGCCCACCTTTGTGTTAGGCGTTAGTGGGTTTTTGCATATCGCACTAAGGAGAGACTTGAGAGCTATAAGCCTATAACAGAGGCATCTGGAGCAAAAGGGAAAAGCTCCAAGCGTGGGCAAAAAGCCAAAAAACCCCAGGTTGACCAAGCTGGACTTAAAACTCAGCGACAAAAAAATTTCTCTAAATGGAAAGCGATGTAGTCGAAAGTTTCTGGAACATCTAGCGCAAGTAAGGAGACTAATTTTGCGGATAGGAATTCTGGGGTTTTGGAGCTTAAAGAATTCAAAGCAAGTGGCTCCCTGAGCTTGGAATCCTCTGATCAACCCGGCGTTAGTTCGAAGAGTGTCGATTCGATGGGCACGACTTCTATGGAATTGGAGAATTTTTGTGATACTGAGGTAATAGATGATACTCGCCAAAGCCCCCTTCATGAAATTTCATCTAATCACCCCTCTATTAGAGAAAGGAGAGCCGTGGCCATGGAGATTGAAATGAGGAACATCTCAAAGGCTATCCTCAAGAGAATTGACCTAACCCAACCCTTCGTTC
>JAOWBE010175668.1:0-11688 GCA_028566155.1 Quercus phellos | reverse complement strand
TATTTCTTCAAGTTGAGAAATCCCACTCAAATCAAGTCTTTCCAAACACTTTATTTTCCATAAGTTCTCTGGCAGGTCAGCAAGTTTTGAGCATCCGGAAGGATTGTGAAATTTAAGAGACCTCAAACTATCCATGTTGCTTAGAAGGCATTTGAGATCACTGCAACCTTTTAGATCTAGAATTTCAAGGGCAGTCAAACACTCGATTGATGAGGGTGGTAGTTCCTCAATAGCAATACAACCCAAGATAAGCTGCGATAGGCTTTTCATAGTTCCTTTAAATTCTGGAATCTTCTTGATTTTTGAACAACCAAAAAGATCAATTGTTGTAAGGGTCTCCATTTTAGCTGACAAGCTAGGAAGCTTGGTAAGAGATTCATAGGAAATCAGATTTAAACTTTTAAGTTTGCTGAGTCGTCCAATAGATGGGCGTAACCCAACCAAATTAGTGCACTGTTCAAGGCCTAGTATCTCAAGTCTCGTAACCCTTGAAAAGTCAGGTGTCCTAATAAGGTTCCTGGAGAAGGAAAAATTGATGGTGTGTGCGCCAAAAATGAGGTTGATGGGCCGGTCCTCACTTGGGCTCACTATCTATTTGTGATGTGGGCTTTGGATTTCCTACTTTGGGTAGTTCCTAGCACAGAGACGCAAAAATACAACCTTACCCTATGAATTCCACTCCTTTTCTCTCTTGCTGCTTTTCTGATGCTCTCTCTCTCTCCTTTAGAACCCTCCCCCACATTCCTCATTCTCATCTCTTATTTATAGCTCAAGATTAGTGGAGGGATTATGATTACTCTAGGTTATTAGTGGTCATAGAGGTCCAATTCCATTGCTTTTAAGTGGGTGTTTAGTTGAGAGTGAGAGTAGTGGCTTTGGAACTGGTTCCCATTTTAAGAGGGACGTTCGGTAGTGATATTCCCCAGGGCAATACCGAGCAGCTGAGATATAGTATCCCCGAGCAATCACGTTCTCGGCTAAGATGTGTTGGCCAGGTAGGTCTCTGGCTATGAATCATACGGTGTACAGTTCAAGATTGCATGCCTAATGGGCTTTGAGTCAAGCATAGTGGCATGGATCCCAGGCCCATGGCCTCTGTAGGCCTAGGGTCCAGCTTCGGACAAAGGGTTTGGAACCATGGGCCACATTGTAGGGTTGAAGTTCGTGGCCCAAGTGGGCTTGGGGACCCTTGTGCCGTACATTAGCCCCCTCTTGATTTATGCTCAGCCCTCGAGAACGAATCAAAGACATTAAGAGACAAAAACTATTCGAGAAGTTTAATGAGTAGATTTTGGACGGTTAAAGACTCATTAATGCGCCCTTAAAAGGTGCATTGTATCTGACTATTTTGTTCAGCCGTCATCATTGTCTAATGGTTCATGAACATAGGCAGCGTGCATGGCAGTTACAATGGGGATTTGTAGAGTTTCCCACCCCTCACTTATTAAATGTTATTTATTCCTCCACTGGCTCCTATAAATAGTTCCTTCTGAGTCTCTTCTTCACTCTTTACATTCTCCATTCCTCAAACTCCCTTTCTGCTGAGCATACTTCTTTCGTGCACTAATCCTCTAGCCCAGAACACCATTTCTTCCTAGAGCCCACAGTAAGTTCTCTTTTCCTTTCCTTTCATTTTCTTTTCTTCTTTCAATTTTTCTTTAATCTTAGTTTAGGAATGGGCTATTCTCACCTCCTATCTTCAGAAGCATCCTTGGCTAGCTTTAGAGTAGCCTACAATGTCCCTGGAGATGTTGATATTGCCTATTGTCATGAGGGTGATATCGACCTCCATAGGCGTACTGGCTTAAACACTGTCTTTTTCCCTCTTATGGCTATTCTCGAGGGTGGGGTTAGGTTCCCTATGGACCCTCTCATTATAGGCACCTTTAGATTTTACGGCTCGTGTCCTGACCAACTCCCCCCCAATTTTTACCGAGTGGTGAGTTGCGTTAGTAGGTTAAACCAAATATTCGGTCTACAATTAAACCACCATGATATTAACTTCATGTATAGTCTGTGTAGGAACATTAAGACTAATTACTATCTAAAAACTAGGGATATGTGGGTACGATTGATATCATGCCTTCCCGATTCCAATAGAAATTCGGCGGTGGAATTTTTCCGGGTGAGCAGTAATTGGCTTGCTGATGAGCTCCCCTACTCGTTTTCTTCGCATGATGTTGGTCGGTACAGAGAACCTTTCTTTTTTTGCTTTAAGTTTGAATTTTTTACTTAGTTAGGCACACATACACTAACCGATCTCTTTCGTTGATTTGTTGCAGAAGGAAGAAGATTTCAACCAGATCTTAGAGTTGTGCACGTGTGAGACCTTAATTTCGTGCTTAGGTCAGAAATTTTTGTGCACAAGGACGAACAACTCCAGGCTTCCTATTTGATACTCGGTGTCAACGTGATGTATTCTACCTGACAAACCTTCAGCCAGGCATTGTTAGTAGACAGCCCGCTTCTCTCGTACATAGACGTTCGGCACACAAATTTCCTCCCGCCTTCATTAACCACTGGTGAAACTCGGGAGCTAGGTTTGAGATACACAACTGCGGAAGACCTTGCCCTGGTGAGGGATGAACCAACCGAGTCCTGAAGCCATAAAGCCCACATTCCCGTCGAAGGGCCTGACGATCCACCTCCGGGCACTGAGCCGCTAGCAGCTAAACTGATCCACCCCTCAGAGGCAACAGCCGAGTTAGGTGAGGAAATGGTAACCAGGCGCACCCTATCAGTTGACCGATTCTTGCTCGACGCATGCCCGGTCGCTTAATCCTAACAGCCTCCCGGTAGGGACCGAATTCTGCCTTCTCCCTCTAGCCATGCAAAGAAGAAACAGTGTGTTGCTGATCCTCTTCTGCCTCCTCCTCCAAGGACCTCTCCTTGGGCATCTGGGGGGATTGTAATCTGAGGATCAACTGGTGCCTTTCAGACACCTGCCCAGGTCGAGATAGACGTTGCATCCTCTTCCAAGCCTGAGGTAGGTTGGTAGCCTCCCTTCAAGTTCGAGGACGAGCCTCTGTCGGCAACTGCCAATGTGAGGACTTGGTCCTAAGGCTAAGGGGGGCAGGTTACCTAGAACCTAGTGTAAGGCCTCCTTTTACCCGAGGATGTCAATTGCTTCTCGGAAGCGACCGAGGAGTCGATGGCAAGGCGGCTTCAGTGCCATACAATAACGATAACCCTTCTTCCCTTTATGTTTTGTTTGTTTCGTTAGCATGTATATTTCCTTCTTCCTTACACTTGTGATATCTTGTTATTGCTATGCTACCAGGCCACACAGCTGACTCACATCCTTGATGAAAGGCTGAAGGAGTTGGTCGAGGACGTGGAGAAGGAGAAAGCTTTAAAGGACGTGGCAGAGAATATGACGAAGGAGAAGGGCAA
The DNA here is from genome assembly GCA_028566155.1 of Quercus phellos. Classification (NCBI taxonomy): domain Eukaryota; kingdom Viridiplantae; phylum Streptophyta; class Magnoliopsida; order Fagales; family Fagaceae; genus Quercus; species Quercus phellos. Next base: position 8,295 of record JAOWBE010175668.1, on the reverse strand, counting down.
AGCAGTTGACGTTGCCGAGAAGAGGGCTCAAGCTGCTAAGAAGGAATGACTGGTAGCTGAGAAGAAGTTGGCCAAGGTGGAGGCTAAGCTAAGGGGAAAAAAGCTTAAACTAACGAAGGCGGAAAGCCTAACTTTTGCCCAGGCTGAGGAGATTGCCGACCTTAAGGCGGCCCTTAATGCCTTCGAGGAGAAGGGGTACAATTTAGGCTTCGCAGATGCTGAAAATTCTGTGGAGCCCGTTGTCCACGAAGCCCGGACTCATGGGTTCAATGAGGGATGGCTTGCAGCCCTGCAGGCAATGGGGGTAATGGAAGATTACCCTATAAAGAATCCTGAGCAAATCCCTTACCCAGCTCCAGTTCCTCCCGTCCAAAGCTTAGCCAATCCTGCCGATGAAGAAGAGACCCTTAGCATGAGGGAGCTGGTTCACGCCATTGACACTCATGTGGAAATGGTTGACCTTGAGGTCACTAGCAATCTTTATGCTGCTAAGGAAGAACAAGGACAATCACCTGTAGTCGACTAGCCAGCCGGGAGTGTGCCCGCCCACCGAGCCAACGATGTCATTCGAGCCCCGCCTGCTAAACCTTCTGCTTAACCTCTATGTTTTATTTTTCTTTTATCTTCTGTTTATCTGATTCATTTTCTGCTAATTTGGTTTGCCCATTGTCACCGAGTTGTGGTGACAGAACAATAGTTTTAATTTTTATTTCTTTAAGCTTTATTTTCCTATGCTCGCCGGGATGTGGCGATAAAACAATGGCTCATTTTAATTGTCTTAATTTGCTTTAATTGCTTTATTACTCTGCTATGAAGACCAAGCATTCTATGAATGATTGCTTTATCACTATCAAGTTCTTCTTCCTAACATGTTTAACTGCAGTCATAATTGTGTATTTCTTTTTCATCATTCCAACTAGCCGGCAACTCAACCATAGCTTACCTTTGTATGGTGATTAGGACTAACTTTTCAAAGAAACGGATACATCTTTACATGTATAGTGGCCAAGACTGGCCTAAAGAAGTTGTCCATGTCAGAAGGATAACTTTTATAAATAGGTTGTAATTGTCGTGCTTTGCCCAATTGAAGAAAAACATAGGCCAGATGATTAAGGTAAACTAAGTACAAAGTAAGCTGAGCACAAAATCTTCCATTGTGAGGGACTTTTACCATAAAAGCATTGTTAAGAGTGTTCGGCACAAGGTTTTTGCAATTTCGATGATTAGGAACAGCCTCCTCTCCTTAGATAAAAATTGAAATTGGGCCTCCACCTGCCCGATGATGAAAATCGAACCGGGAATAGGTTTTGGTCCATGGATAACTTTAAGTGTAAGGTTTCCAATTTTCCAGTGATAAAGATCGAACCAAGGACAGGTTTCTATCCTTAGATAAATTTAAGGTTTCCACTTACTTGGTGATGAAAATCGAACCGAAGACAGGTTTCTGTCCTTGGATAAATTTAAGTATAAGGTTTCCACCTGTCCGGTGATGAAGATCGAACCGGGGATAGTTTCTGTCCTTGGATAAACTTAAGGTTTCCACCTGTCCGGTGATGAAGATATAATCGGGGATAGGTTTCTATCCTTAGATAAATATAAGGTTTCCACTTGTTTGGTGACGAAGATCGAACCGGGAACAGGTTTTTGTCCTTAGATAAATTTAAGTTAGATTTTCTTCGAATTTACTAACAAGTTAACAGTGATAAAACCACAAGTGTGAGTATGTCAATATGAATAAACTTTGTTCTTGCATTACTTTATATTGCCCAACATACATGTGCGCCAACAGTTCATTGATAAAAATTCTTTAGATTGTGGACGTTCTAGGGCTGGGGAAGCGGTCTCTTGTCTAAATCCTCCAGGTAGTATGCTCCTACACCTGCGATGGCAGTAACCCTTTAAGGCTCGTCCTAGGTCGAGGCTAACTTCCCAGCATTCGTATCTCGCATATTCCTTACTGCTTTTCGTAACACTAGGTCCCCAGCACCGAATTCCCTTGTCTTTACATCTCGGTTATAGCGCCAGGCAAGTTTTTATTGATACTCAGCTAGCCATATAGTTGCTGCTTCTCGATACTCTTCCAGCAAATCCAAACGTTCCACCATCAGTCCATCATTCTGGGTAAGGGCGAATTCCACAACTCGTGTACTACATAGGTTCACCTCGGTCGGTATTATAGCTTCTGCCCTGTATGTTAGGGAGAATGGAGTCTCTCCTGTAGACCTCTTGGGAGTTGTCTGGTATGCCTACAGAATGTTAGGCAGCACCTCGGCCCACTTACCCTTTGCACCATCTAACATTTTCTTCAATCTATTCACAATTGCCTTGTTGGTGGCTTCAACTTGGCCATTGCTCTGAGGATATGCCGGGGTGGAGTACCTATTCTTGATACCAAGATCACTGTAAAACTCATGAAAGGCTCTATTATCGAATTGTAACCCATTATCAGATATCAGTGAGTCCGGCACCTCAAATCTCGTGACTATATGTCTCCACACAAAATTTTTAACATCTACGTCCCAAATATTAGCTAACGCCTTTGCCTCCACCCATTTGGTGAAGTAATCAACAGCTATTAAAACAAACCTTCGATTGCTCGTGGCCCCAGGAAATGGGCCGAGAATGTCCAGCCCCCACTGCGCAAAGGGCCAGGGGTTGTTGACTGGATTCAAATAGCCTGCTGGCTGATGGATCAATAATGCGTGCTTTTGGCAGTGTTCACACTTCCGCACATACTCGGCAACATTCTTCTGCATCTTTGGCCACCAAAATCCCTAAGTCATTGCTCGGTATGCCAATGAGCGTCCCCCTACATGACTTCCACACACCCCATTGTGTAGCTCAACTAGGAGTTCATTAACCTTATCGGGGCGTAAACACAAAAGATACGGCCCCCAAAAGACCTCCACTACAATTTACAATCTGTTGACAACCAATACTGAGCGGCTACTCAACATACCCTGTTAGCCTCCTTCTCGTCATTTGGCACCTAATCCTCGGCTAAAAAGTAGATGATCAAGTCTATCCAACATGGCCCAGATGTTGAAATCACTGTAACACCTATCGCGGTATTAATACGCGATTCCGCTATAAGCTCCACTTTGATTATCTGAGGCACATCCTCTGTCATTGATGATGCTAATGTAGCTAAAGAGTTTGCATGTTTGTTTTGCCCTTGGGCCACTTGGATCAGCTTGGCCTTAGCAAACTAACTCATAACCTGCTTTACTATCTGCAAGTATTCCTTCATTCGAGAGTCTTGGGCCTCAAAACTGCAATGCACCTGGCTAACCACCAGTCAAGAGTCCCAGTAAATCTCAATATCCCGTGCACCCATATCCAGTACAGCTCTTAATCCAGCAAGCAAGGCATCATACTCAGCATCGTTATTAGAGGCCCTGAACCCCAACTTGAAAAAATGTTCCAACCATATTCCTTCTGGAGTGATGATGACAATCCCAGCTCTAGCCCCCATTGCACTAGATGCGCCGTCCACAAACACCTTCCATGGGCGACAATCCACATAAAAAACCATTTCCCTCTCGTTCTTAGGGGAAAACTCTACAACAAAATCAAGAAGAACTTGGCCCTTCACCAAACTTCTTGGCCTGTACCTTATATCAAAGGATCCTAGCTAGGTCCCCCATTTAGCTATCTAGCTCGTGAAGTCAAATCTCTTCAACAATGACTGTAAAGTGTATTCGATCAAGACATAGACGGTATGAGCTTGAAAATAGTGAGGCAACTTCCTCGTAGAGTGCACTAGTGCTAACACCAGCTTCTCCAGGGGCAAGTACCTTGTCTCTGCATCAACCAGGGTCTCGTTGATGTAATACATAGGTTGTTGTATTCCTTGATCCCTTAAAAGCATGGCACTCACAGGATGATCTGACACGGAAAAATACATGAATAAGTCCTCCCCGGGCTCCGGGGCTGTCAATATAGGTGCTTGCATCAAGTACTCCTTTAAGTCATGGAAGGCCTTTTCACACTCTTTATTCCATTGGAATCCCCTCCACTTCTTCAAAAGCTGGTAGAATGGGTGGCAACGATCGACAAACTTGGAAATGAACCAGTTAAGGGCAGCTAACATGCAAGTCAATACTTGTACTTCCTTTGGATTACTCGGAGGCTTGAGGCGCTTCACGGCTTCAATCTGATCGAGGTTGACTTCTATCCCTCAGTTGGTGATTAGATATCCTAGGAACTTGCTAGCCCCCACCCCGAAAGCACACTTATCCACATTAAGGCGCAACTTATATTGTCGAAGTACTTCAAACACCCCCTGGAGATCTTCTATATGTCGTGCCTCTTGTTTACTTTTTACCACTATATCTTCAATGTACAACTCCATCGTCCGCCTGATCTTACGGAACATTCTTGTCATCATCCGTTGATATGTGGTCCCGGCATTCTTTAACCCAAAAGGCATCACAGTATAATGGTAGTTGGCGTTAGGGGAGATGAATGCTGTCTTTTCCCGATCCTCGGTGGTCAGGGCAATCTGGTGATAACCTTGAAAGGCATCCAAAAAACTCATCCTCGGGTGCCCATATGTGGCATCCACCAATTGATCGATCTTTGGCATAGGAAACGGGTCCTTTGGGCATGCTCGGTTCAAATCCGTGAAATCTATGCAAACTCTCCATTTGTCATTCTTCTTCTTCACCACCACGGTATTCGCTAGCCATTTTAGGAAGAAGATTTCCCTTATCACCCCAACCTCCTTTAACCTCATAACCTCCTGCCTCAACATGTTCTTTAGTTGACCTCATCTGCTTCTGCTTCTTTGAGGGAAATGATAGGTCTACATTAAGCTTGTGAACTATGAAGTCGGGATCCAGCCCGGAAACCTCATATGGGGTCTAAGAAAACACGTCTACATTCTGTATAAGAAATAGTAACGCCTCTACCCTGTCCTCATCCCCCATACTTGCCCCTACTTGAAAATACCTATCAACATTAGGTAAGATTCTTACTTTGATTAATTTCTAGACACAACTAGCCCCTATTCCCTCTTGGGGATCCTGTAACTGCTATAAGGGGACCCCTTCAAATTTTTCCTCCTATTTGTGCTTCCAATCAACCGCGGCCACTAAACATTGTCTGGCCAGTTGTTGGCTTCCCCTTGCTATAGCAATGCCCTGCTCGATGCGGAACTTAATCTTCACATGCATGGTAGATGGGACTGTCCCCATCGCATGGATCTACGGCCTTCCCAAAATCATTGTATAAGGAGAAAATGAGGCAACCACTATAAATGCTATTATTACCTCTTTACCTTCCGTATTCACGGGAAGAGAAATTTGCCCTTCAGGAATTACCACCTGGCCGTCAAACCTGACCAGGGGCGTATCGTACTTAGAGAGGTTTTCGTTCTTCAGTCCAAGCCCTTTGAACAAGTTTGGGTACATCACATCGGCCCTACTTCCTTGGTCTACCATCACCCTCTGCACTACGAAACCATTTATTTGGGCCATCACCACCAACGCATCATCGTGCGGCTGAATTGTTCCTTCTAAATCATCATCATTGAAAACAATGGGCTCTCATGTGAATTTCATCTTCTTCTCGAACGATTGTTTGCCCGAGCAATCTTCTATTGGCATTACAGCCAACATTCATTTCCTCCTAGTCACAACAGTACCCATTGGGGCAGCGTGGATGACTTCAATCACTCTTAATGGGGGCAGGAGAGGGTTCCCCATTTGTTAAGCACCTTGCCCAGTACCCCGATTCCCTGAATCCACCACAAACTCCTTCAAAGATCTCGCTTTCACCAACTACCCTAGATGATCTTTTAACACCCGACACTGTTCAGTAGTATGCCCCTTATCCCTATGGTAAGTACATTACAAGTTCTGGTTCCTCCGGGACGGGTCACCCTCCATATTGTTCGGCCACCGGAAGTACGGCTCGTTCTTGATTCGGTCTACTATCCTGTGCACCAGCTCCTTGAACGTTACGTTCACCTCCCTTATTTGTGCCTCTGGTTCTTGTATCCTTAAATCCTTTCAGGGCCTTGATTGAAAACCACCTTGCTGAGGACTATTTACTAGCGAGGGTTTTACCTTTACTCTGCAGCCAGTCATCCTATAAGCATTTATACTCCTCAATGCGCCTCATGAGTTGCCTCATATCCTAAGGAGGCCTCCTCATCAGTGACTCCCGTAGTTTAGAGTCCTCAGGCAACCCTATTCTAAAGGTGCTTGCTGCAATTTTTTCGTTGCCCCCACCGATCTCATTGTAAATTTCCCAACACCGAATGGCATAACTGCAAAGGGTTTCCCCTACTCTCATTTTCATGGATAGTAATACGTCTATTGGTTGTGGTACCCAACTACAGGTTACAAACTGAACACCGAAAATTCTTGGATCAACTCGGCAAAACTGTGAATGGAACCCTTCCGTAACCCATTAAATCATCTCAAAGCAGTGGGTCCAAGGCTTGAGGGAAATACCTTACACATTAGCATGTCATTATGAGTATGCAAAGGCATCATCTGGATATAATGGCAGACGTGCTCTATCGGGTCCGTTTTCCCATTGTAAGAGTTGAACGATGGACGTGTAAATCTGCTCTGCATTGGGGCCCGTTCAATGACATCTGAGAATGGCAACCGAGTAGCTCTGTGTAATGCACGGCTCATAGCATCCATGGCGGCATTCTGGGGCCGTCGTTCTTCTAGGGAATCTAAGTCTTGGTCTACATACTCCTATGAACGTGAACAGTCCAGGTGTCGACAGGAACCGGACTGATTGGACTCGGCCCATAGTGACCTCCCCCACTAGCAAATCCTTCTTCTCGATCATCTCGGTCTCTTCTTTGACGCCTACCTCTTGCTTCCAACTCCAAATCTCTCACCAGCTTGCACAACCGCTCAAGTTCCTCATTTCTCTCGTCAAACTGTCTGTGCCCTAAAGCCCCCGACATTGTCCGGTGTGTTTGATACTACCCCTCTCCGAGGCCAAATCATTCTTCCTCTCGCTCACAATCTCTATCTTCACACCTTTTGTGCCTCCTCTCTCACTAGGTAGATCTCCGAGAAAACCCCCCAGAGCCACTCTCAGCATAACTCCCTGAACGTCTTTCAGACATTTCTCGGGTGTGAGTCTCAGTCGAACCACAGTTTTGTAGGAGATTCCCACAGACAGTGCCAATTATGCCCACCAAAAATAAGGTTGATGGGCCGGTCCTCACTTGGGCTCACTCTCTATTTTGTGATGTGGGTTTTGGATTTCCTACTTTGGGTAGTTTCTAACATAGAGACCCAACAATACAACCTTACCCTATGAATTCCACTCCTTTTCTCTCTTGCAGCTTTTCTGATGCTCTCTCTCTCTCCTTTAGAACCCTCCCCTACATTCCTCATTCTCATCTCTTATTTATAGCTCAAGATTAGTGGAGGGGTTACGATTACTCTAGGTTATTAGTGGTCATGAAGGTCCAATTACATTGCTTTTAAGTGGGTGTTTAGTTGGGAGTGGGAGTAGTGGCTTTGGAACTGGTTCCCACCTTAAGAGGGACATTTAGCAGTGATATTCCCTAGGGAAATACTGAGCAGTTAAGATATAGTATCCCCAAGCAATCATGTTCCCAATGGGCCTTGGGTCAAGCATAATGGCATGGATCTTAGGCCCATGGCCTCAGCAGGCCTAGGGTCCAGCTTCGAACAAAGGGGTTGGAACCATGGGCCATACTGTAGGGTTGAAGTTCATGGCCTAAGTGGGCCTGGGGACCCTTGTGCCGTACAGATGGACTTTAACTTTCCTAAACACTGTTAAAAAGAAGAAGAAAAAAAACCATTAAACATAGAATTTAGTTTAATAAGTAAAGAATTCTTTGAAATTAGAACAACCTTATTAATGAAAGGAGAAAGCTCAAATACACTGGCAGCATATTGTAGCTACACTTAAAGAAAAGAGAAATAATAAATAATAGAAACGTAGTCTTCCCAAAGATTTTCACACTCGCTATACTGCAAGTTAAGTTTAACGAGTTCCTTTGGTTGGAAACTAGATGGCAAACATTTTAACGAACAGAATTTCCATGAAAGATGTCTTAGGCTATTAGGAACACGATTGAGAGCATTTGGGATGTGCAACTCATCAATTAATAGCAATCTAAGATTCGACATCTTTGAAAAAACTTCAGGAAATTTTTCAAAGTTGAAATTTTCTTCCCTATAGTTTATTTTTTGTAAACTTGCTTCCAAACTGTTGATGACTATGGCTTGAATTGCATTTGTTGCCTATGATTTCAAAAGCAAACACTTGAGATTTACACAAGCAAAT